>JAECUM010001893.1:0-56471 GCA_016617855.1 Megalonaias nervosa | reverse complement strand
GAAACCTGACGCTGCTTGCGACAACGATGTGTCCATGGAAGAGATAAAAGAAAACCAAACCACAATAGTTGACCATTTACATTTTACTCTGAGATTTCTCTGGCCTTTCCCACTCCGGTTTATTTTATTATTTAAGCTTTTTTAAATTTTATTTTAATATTTATATTGGACAGTGAATTCAGAGCGCATTGTCTATTGACAAGTTGAAATTCACAGAAACCGCGCGGTATCGGCGTTGGGTAGCCGCTTACTACCAGGTCTTGCAAACGACCTTATACTGAGCCCTACCAGCATCAAATCAATATCTCCATCCTATCAATATTTAAAAATTTGTCCTGCGACCCACTCTTTGCATTGCTAGTCACATAACTATATAATTCTCGCAGCCTACTCCACGACACCAGGACTCTGACCACAATCATGTTTTCTATATGGTCTCTACATTTGTTTCTTTGTACTGAATTTTCCAGTGTCCAAATCCTAATAAATCGTATGTTAATCTAACATACTTTCAAAGATGAACTCACGGTGAAGATCTTGCCATAGATTATCCACCAACTGTTTTGAGAGGCTGGACTGTAAACAAAGCACGGTGCAATGGTTCACAGATTTCACTTTTGGATCAGCATTAATGCCACATCTCTCACTGCACTGTCGCCAAAATATACACAACCAACCACACCATAATTTTAAAATTCTAATGAATAAACAATTATCTTTAAATCAATACCAAGAATACCTAATCTAACTCTTATATCACAGCCAAAATAAGAGAGAAAGAAATGCTCTAAAAATGAACTGGGACTATATGATACAGAAGTAATAATTGTGACCCTAGCCATGAACTGGAAGTAATCATTGTGACCCGAGTCCTATCAGACAAATTATTTATGGCCAATGTCAGTCAAACTTTTATATTTGCATACCACACCAATTTCAACTGTACATGCAAAGCCTTTTTGAATTCCAGAGCAAACAAGGTGTGTGACATCTGTTAGAAAGAGTGTAGTGCTGGTGTTGCACAGGTGCAAGTTTTGGGCCAACAGCTCTTGAGAAACCAAAATTAAATTTGCTACATCTTCCTTAATTATTGGGATGTCCAATGCAGTAAAAGAACTTAATAATAATAATAATAATAATAATAATAATAAGTAAATAAATAAATAATAACAATAATAATAATAGTGTCTTTATTTGTCTTTATTTGAAGCAAAAAATTCATTTTGTTAAATACAACTATCTCCCTTGAGGTCCTCTAGAAAATGGTAAATATACACGTAGATCTTCATGCAAATGTTTTCTCTCATGAAAACAACTGTTTACAAGTAATAAAAAAAAAGTTCTATCACAATATAAGTATGCTTGAAATGTACAAATATTGATAAATTAAATTTAAATAGAAATTTTAATAAACATTTAAATTTAGTAAACTAAATTGTAATAAAAAATAAAATTGTCATATATGTTTTATCATTCAAAGTGACAAATTGTAGACAGCAAAGTTGACTAATGAATGGTATTTAAAACTAGTAGCTAGGGTCTGTACAACTTGTAACATTTTGTTCAGCAGGAGTTTTCACACTTGGGAGTATTCAACAAATTTTGGTCATTGCTGGGACTCAAAAGTGTTAATATATGAAATGAACAGATCCTGGCATGGTTGGAAACAAATGGTGAGAAAATCAACTGACTTATAATTGTATCCAATTAAGATATGGTAATGAGTTCTCACCTAAGACTTGCTAGGGTTGCACAGCAACCTTTACTTGTTGACTTATGGAGTGTATTGACATCTAGGTACCAATTACATGTCAAACATGTCTGCTATATATATATATATATATATATATATATATATATATATATATATATATATATATATATATATATATATATATATATATATATATAGTGTATTCAAACCTAGGACAGATATTCTCTGTTCTATAAAATTGGTGAGAATAAAATATTTCAAACATGCTTGTCAACAGCAAGTCACCTGGAGATTACAACTGATCTACAAGAAAGACAGGGCATTTTTTTTAATTTCTCACTTGCAAAGAAATCTACAACTTTAATTCTAAAGCAAAAAAGATTCCTATGATCACATATTGCAAAAACAAGTAACCTACACCTCGGTTCACTGATTTTTATTCCTGTAGATTTTGAGTTAGAAGGTCACTGTAAAAGCCACTGCCAGTCTCCATGTTTTCCTGTATTTTGTGTTTGAGATTCATTATAAGGTCTCTCAATGCCTGTTTTCCTATAGTGTCTGTAACAGTCTTTGTAAAGGTCATTCCTTGCCCGTTTTTCTGTAGACTGTGCATGAAACAGGTAAAGGCTTAGGTTGCTCACTGTTTTCCTGTAGTGTGTGTGTGAGAGGGTCTTTGTAGAAGTCACTCCCAGTCTGTTTCCTGTAGCCAGTGTGTGAGAGGGTCTTTGTAGAGGTCACTCCCAGTCTGTTTCCTGTAGTCTGTGAGTGAGAGGGTCTTTGTAGAGGTCACTCCCAGTCTGTTTCCTGTAGTCTGTGTGAGAGGATCTTTGTAGAGGTCACTCCCAGTCTGTTTCCTGAAGTCTGTGTGTGAGAGGGTCTTTGTAGAGGTCACTCCCAGTCTGTTTCCTGTAGTCAGTGTGTGAGAGGGTCTTTGCAAAGGTCACTCCCTATATATTTTCCTGTAGTCTGCATATGAAAAGGTCAAGGCTAAGTTGCACACTGTTTTCCTGTAGTCAATGTGTCATAAGGCCTTTGTAATGGCCACTCCCAGTCTGTTTGCTGTAGTCTGTGAGTGAGAGTGTCTTTGGAAAGGTCACTCCCCGTTTTCCTGTAGTCTGTGCACAAAAGGGTTAAGGTTAATGTTACTATGTTTTTCTGGAGTCTGTGTGTGAGAGGTCTTTTATTAGAGGTAACTCCCTGTCTGTTTTCCCGTAGTCTGGGCATGAAAGAGTCAAGATTAAGGTTACCCAGTATGTTTTTCTGTGGTTGGTTTGTGAGAGTGTCTTTGTAAAGGTCACATCCTCTCTGTTTTCCTGCAGTCTGTTCATGTACATGTAAAGGCTACTCACTATGCTTTTCTGTAGTCTGTGTGTGAGAGGGTCTTTGTAATGGTTACTTCCTGTCTCTCTCCTGAAGTCTGTGTGTAAGAGGGTCTTTGTAATGGCTACGGTGGCGCTCTACAGTTTCGTATTTTGCATAGGGTTAGAATTTTAAAGAAAAAGAATTTCTCCGGGTTTCCTCACTGGTTATACTGGATATTTAAAAAAGACCTTGTATATCTTAGGTATTATTCAAAGAATCTTTAATTCCCTTTATTGTGGTGTATGATTGACGGGTGTAATATGGGTTATAGAGTATACAGCTTGGCCTTATTCCAGATGTACACCTTTCACAAAGTGCTAGCTCCACTTGGTCATTTTCACTTCCTGAACTTCAGAGGTAAATTGTAAAAAAAAAGAGATGATAACATCTTTTACATTTTATATATTTGGTAATATATTCATTGCAATTTCAGAAGCTGGTATTGTCTAGTCTGGCAAAATTCATTTTCCCTATTTTAATAGCTGCTAAGGATAATGTACTTTGGACAAATTCAGGCTGATTTTTGGAGCACAAGGGAGCAGTCATTTTAGTTAGCAGTGTGCTAAGATCATTTACAATTTCCAAAAGTACAATATCCAAAGAAATGTCAGCCACATTACATCAAAGTAGCATAGAGGTATGCCAACATTCTCTCCATTGTGCATGTTTTAAATGCGAACAACTTCACCTTTCATACATCACTCTTTCAAAAGTACATAATAACTGGTGAGCGTCCCCTACTTCCTGTCTTTCCCCTGTAGTCTGTGTGTGAGTGGGTTTTTGTAATGGTTACTTCCTGTCTTTCTCTTGTAGTCTGAGTGTGAGAGGGTCTTTGTAATGGTTACTTCCTGTTTTTCTCCTGTAGTCTGTGTGTGAGAGGGTCTTTGTAATGGTTACTTCCTGTCTTCCTCCTGTAGTCTGTGTGCAAGAGGGGTCTTTGTAACAGTTACTTCCTGTCTTTCTCCTGTAGTCTGTGTGTGAGAGGGTCTTGGTAATGGTCACTTCTTGTCTTTCTCCTGTAGTGTTACATCACATACTCTATAATACCCCATCACATGTTGATTTATTAGTCATCATTTTTCTTTGCAAACCCTTTTCACATTTTAAATTACCTTTATAAAATTAAAATATTTGCAAATTATGTTTATTGGTTTTAAAAATGAATCTGTTTTTCTCCACACAGAAACTTTTCACTCTAAAGAATGAAAAAAATAATCAGCTGTAGGAGAAAAAAAATCACTTGAAATTATGTCAACCACATGTACTATTCTAAAGTTGAAATCTACCACCGTTAAAAAATAAGTTTTTTTCCCGTACAAAAATGGTACTTTTATGCATTCTATGACCACATAACAGAAACCAACAGGAACCAGTCTACTGGGTTCATGAAATATTATACTGGTGCTATGATATGTGGCTGAGTAAATGGCTTGATAACGTTATTATGTGTACACAACAAGCTGTTAATTGGTTACCTTATTGTTGCACATTGGAAAGTTTACAGACAAATGTGGAATGTTTCATGAAGTGGTGCAAGTGCTATAGGAATCCAAATTGGTTCATGATGGTTTTAGAGTCTCAGAAAAAAATCAGCTGACCTTTGGCGGAGGAGAGAAAAACAGGAGAGACTGACCAAAAATAATTTCAGCAGAAACACTTGATGTAGTATTAGTGAAGAAAACTAAATATGCTTGTGGATTTAAAAAAAAAAACAAAAACAAAACACTCACTGCAGTGATTAATGAGATATACAACTCCTCCTTTACATTTAAACAACAATTCACTAACTGGTATGCATTCATGATTGTTCTAACATTTTCCATTAGGATCGCACGTTAAAATGCTGAACGAAGATAGTACATTATGTAAAAAAAAAAATCCACTTATTTTGCTTTCAGTCCCCTTAAAAAACATAAAATGTATGCTGATAAAAAATCTACTAATTTAGAATGCAATCTTCAGATCAAAATTTATAAATCTAATGGTTTGGTGTCCTGGTTCTGTCACATGTATGCTCTATCATAGGACTCCCGAGATGATCATTCCATTACTAGACCAGTGTACTATACGTACTTGCTTATAAGCTAAGTCGAACTACAAAGAAAATAACCCTGATCTCCTGTCACATCACATGCTGGCAAATCTGTGTCTGTACAGTTTATAGTTGGACTCAACTTGTAAGTGAGAATAAATGGTATATATTCTTGATTATTATAACCATAATTTAATTTTAGGCCTTTACTTTATTTCTTAGCAACATACACATAAGAACACATGATAGTTGATGACAAGGAAGCTTCGAATATAACTCACTGTGCAACTGACAGTGTATCAGCTCTTGTGATAGAAAAGCTTGAGAATCACCATACGTATAAAATAGACAGAGCCTGTGATTTGTTGATGAGACTGACACACACCTACCAAACACCGAACAATGTCATGAATAACATCTATGAATCATCTACAGCAAGCAGTTCTGTCCACAAGGGAAATGTTTTGTCTAAATCCCAGTCACTGATAAAGGTCTTGTTATATTTCAGTGAAAGTTCTGTCAACTCACGAATAGCTGCCAATCTGTCAAGTAGAGCTGAGAGTCGTTGTTTGGGATTATCGTAAAATTTATGCAGGGTATGTTCAAGGCATGTGACATATTTCATCTGTAGCTCTTCTACATTCCCTCCATTTTCTAAATCACATCGGTCTGGAAAGAAATAACATTGATAAGCCAACAATGCATCAGTTACAACTGATTGCCATCACAAATTCCCATGCCTTTCACTATATGTTGATTTATATTTATTGCATCATATACACCAAAAATGTTCGACCACATAAGAAAGTTTAACATACATCATTATCACATTTGCTCTCCAACTCATTGTAATCGGAAAGGATGGAAACTATTTTTAAAATAACAACTTGGGAATATTAGCATCACTAAATTTATTCTGCCAAATGCTTCAGATCATCACAAAACAATTATTAATGAAAAACCTAGCTAATATTTTAAATATACAACGCTGGCCCTATTGTGTTGAGAGGGACTTGGTCCAATGTCAAAGCTTTTCTTCAAAATTTGGAACATTAAATTTATGTACTATTTATACAAAATATATTATATAAATTTTGCTGTTCTTCATTTTTACTTGGTGAATCAATCTCATTCAAAGAATTGGTATACCATATTTCAATATCATGCTTTTGACAAAATTCTGATTTAAATAAATGTGTAAAGAATCAAAGTAATAGCATATCTGGATATTTGCCAGATATTACTCATTTTTATTTATTTTTCAACCAGTTAATGGTAATTTGTTTTCTGGAGAATACTTTGTAGTTCCAAATTCACTCTTGACAAATTGTAGCCACATATGAAAATCTGGTATAAAATGTAATTTGCTTTCAAAGACGCAAAACAATCTTATGTATATATTTAAGCATTACAAAGAATTGTGATTTGAAACATGTTTAGTTAAACATGCATGCACACCCTTTGAAGTATACAATTTCTGTATGCTTCTGCATTTTTCAAAACATGTCAAAAGATTACTTTGATAAAGATTCCTGAAAAGAGATCTGTTTCTCTATTTCACATGATAGACTTATGTCATGATTCTAAATCTATTACAGGAACTATGGATAAACAATCTCTCTCAGTAAGCCATGCATTATTCGTTCCTATTCCCATCTCAAGTTTGTTCATTATAGTCTGTGCTCTTTTCAATTTGTTCTGCTTCCATTACAGCACCAATCTTTTAAAACCCATTTGAATTGCTGGTTCCTGCATTTTCTTTCCTATACTTAGTATTTAATCCCTACCCACTATCTAACTCTGACCCAACCTAATCCCTACCCACCATCTAACACGATCCCCAAATTTAATCCCTACCCGCTAAGTCTGACTCCAACCTAATCCCTACCCACCATCTAATTGACCTCCTAATTTAAGCCCTACATGTCATATAACTCTGATCCAACAATTTAATCCATACCTGCCATCTAAGTCTGACCCCACAATCTCCCCCAACTCCTATTGACCAAGGTCTTCCAGTTATATACTGCTTAAAGAAAAGTTAGATATGTTTGTATATGACCTCTGACCCCTTATGGAACCCCAGGGGAGATAACAATAATGATTTACCATCCTTGCAGATATTTATCATAAGATGTTTTGTGTGTTTCCTTAATAAAGTTTCATGTTAGAATTATAGACTGATGGATGGACAGACAGATGAACTAAGTGTTTCACAATGCTCAAGTGTGAAGATAATAACTCATTTGTCAACATAATTAGAAATGGGGTGGAGATCTGTCATAAAGACAGCTGCACACTTTACACAAGTGTAAGCATGGAGTGGAGAACTGTCATAAATATGGAAACACATTTTATGAGTTTAAGTGTGCAGCAAAGATCTGACAAAAATACAGTAATATTTGTACATGAATTAAAGTGTGGAGTGGAAATCTGTCACAAATACAGTAACACTTTATACAAGAGTAAGTGTGGAGCAAATATTTATCATAAATATTGAAACACATTTTACATGAATTCAAGTGTGAAACAGATCTGTTATAAAGTAACATGTTTTACATGAGTTAAAGTGTGGAGTGGAGATCTGTCATAAATATGGAAACATTTTACATGAGTTCAAGTGTAGGGTGGAGATCTATCATAAATACATTAAATTTTTTTAGACGTTTATCTAAAATATCATAAATACAGTAACACATTTTATAGGAGTTCAAGTGTGGAGTGGAGATCTATCATAATTACACCAACACATTTTACATAAGTTCAAGTGTGGAGTGGAGATCTATCATAATTACAGTAACACATTTTACACGAGTGCAAGTGTGGAGTGGAGATCTATCATAATTACAACAACACATTTTACACGAGTTTAAGTGTAGAGTGGAGATTGTCATAAATACAGTAACACATTTTGCACAAGTTCACGTGTGAAGTGAAGATTTGTCATAAATACAGTAGCATATTTTATGAGTTCAACTGTAATTATAATAAGTAATTTTCATAATGATTGCTTCCTAACTGAATAAAATTTATCATAAATGTTCTTTACTCATTAATGTATGTTCTTATGCAAATAAAAGTTTTAAACCTTTTTGCCCAAGATTTTATTCAATAAATCCATTCACCTTTTGACATGAAGACAATTGCCCTGAGTAAAGCCACTTCTTCCACTGAGAGTTTCAACCGTTTTATTGTCTCAGCAAATTTCATTTCAGCAAGAAGATAATCCTCTGGAGCCAATTTTTGCCAGTCGTTTAAATGTAGCCTTAATTCACCCCCTGCTCCAGTTACACCTAGTTTTATATCCATCCTCTGATAGTGACCAAGGAACCAAAATTCATAGAATGCAGCTGCAAAGATAATAATTCATATATGAATTGAGTACAATATTGTACAAATTGATGATCAGCTGAAAAATAATTGATAATAACTCATTTTCTAGGCTCACCATAAATATTTGAAAGAAAGGATCTAAACAGAAAATCAAATACTGGACCATTTGTTATTTGTTGTGTGTATTTGTACAGGAAATTAAGTGTTTCTTCTGTCTCAATATTCTCTTTAACTGCAGAGTACTGAAACCATTTCTGATTTTCTTCAAGAATTCTCACATACCAAATTTAGAAACAAAATTATTTTCTAATATGTTCTCAAGGTACCTCTTACATACAGAAGAAAATTCTTTGTTATGACCTTTGACCTTTAACATGATATCAATGATTATCATCCAACTTCATGCTTTCAAGATATACACACATGCTAACTTGTTATCAAGCTGATATAGCTAAGTCCTGAGTCAAGATCTTTGACCTTAAAATAGACATCTGTATGCTAACAATCAACCTGTTTCCTGGAATACAACTGAATACAAAAGCCTTGTCAAAATCTATTTTATATAAATGCTAGGTTGAATGAAGTGCAAAATTGCAAGCTATGACACTGACTTGACTCCAAGGTAAATAGGTTTTGTTTCTCAAATTCCTTCACAAGAGTGCTGATATGTTGGTAGACAGGTCTATACCATTTTCATGCATAGCCAATTACACATTGCAGGAAGTGCTAGCCTAAGTGAAAATCCAACCTCAATGCCACCATCTGTCACAGAGAAAAAGTGATAACAAGATTTTCAAAAAGGTTGCTATGGTGCCATGTTGGAGGGTGAATGGCTGCTATTTTCATTCAGAGCAGTTACAATTTTGAAAGAGTGATTTGTTTAGACAATTCCACAATGATAAGACAATCCAATCAAAGAAGCAGCTATATAAGGATTTTCAGAATTGTCATCAGGACTACATTTTCTACAGTTAACCTGCAAGATTTTTAATATATGAGCAACTATGTATATTGTTACAACTCTATGGTCTTAAACTAAGAAACAGAAAAGAGTGAAAAACAAGTTCTGTAAAATTCAACAAATAGTTTCCTTCATTAAAATACTAAGTTTAAATTTAAAAAGAATTTACAGTATTGTGAAATAAATCCCAATTAGTCCTAAAAGTTCAATCACAAGTCCAAATGTATTTAGTTCTAGTTGAATTCCACTGTGTTCCAAATAATTCCAATACTGAATGTGCTGATGTGCCCATAGTCTCGAATGTGCTATTGTGCCAATGATCTGGAATGTGGCAATGTGCTAAGTCTTTCGATGTTTCACAATATAATCCAAAAGGTCCTTGACTGAATTTAATATAATTCCAAATTAATAATTAATTCAAGAAGAATTAATGAGCACTTTGTAATTCCAGTGAATAATTTGAATAAATAAATGTACTTAAATTAAAAACTGAACACAACAATAAGACAGATCCACTTTGGGTGTTAAGGTAAGAATGAGAAATTTTTCAAGTAAACAACACTGATATAAAAAGCTAAGACAAAATAATATAGCCAAAATATGGGTCAATTTCCTTTCTGAAACATTCAAATTTGTCAACAAGTTTAGGAATTGTATAACTGATATCCCAGACTCAGATTCAAATAAACATGTTTGCCTCCAATTATAATGATCTGAATATTTGATCAATAATCATAGAGAAATATTAGATATGTATTTTGTTGTTTCCAAAATCAATCTTACTAGTCATATATACCATTAACTTGATTTTGGACTATGTTCAAGTACAAAATACACATATACATACATATAATCATGGAGAAAAGCCAACAAACAATATCTGCATGATCACTGAGTAGAAGTAGCTGTAATAAAATTTTTCACATTCTGATACTTCAATCAGCATCAATTCCATTTAGGACCAAATTCATATTGCATCAAGTGTTTTAGTGAAAATCTCGTGAATATGACAATACCTTTAAGAGCTCCAGAAATAACATGATTGTTATAATGGCCACAATGCGTCAGGTTTCTTTTTTATATAACACACACACACACACTATATATATATATATATATATATATATATCTTTTAGTGCAGCTTTTTATTTCTTTGATGTTGTCTGGTTTAGGAGAAAATTTTTTAAAAGTTGTCATATTTCTTTCCAAATGAACGCAGTCTCTACATTCGCTGTTGACAATTGGCCAGGTACACATCCTGTGGCAGCATTCTTACAACCATGTAGTTTAATTACTTGTGTGTTAAAATTTGAATTCTTTTTATTTCATTTTTGTACCATATTTTATTATGATGATGATTATGTTCATGGGGTCTGATATTTTTGAAATAAACATCGTGTTTATTTAGAACGTAGTATGACCTGCATAAGCACGATTTTTGCATGCCACAGTTTGTCGATTTGAGTAAACACTACACGAAAACGATTGGTTATTGCCAAAGTCATTTCCTGACCCACGTAAAACTGCGATTGTTAGATGATGAAATAACCACGCTTTCTTCGTGCGTGTGCATGAAATGACGTTTTGGTTCGGTTTCTAAACACTTAGGTCCCTGTGAAATAGAGTCGTTCTTATACCTTGAGAAAAAGGTATTATTTTTCTTGTGCTGAAAAGAGTTTATTTATCTTTATATCTGTAGAGCTCGAGATGTGTATTGTTATAGATGACAGCTATAGGAGTTCATCTACTTTTAAATAATAATTTATTTTTCCCTGGAGAACTACACAAGTGGTTTAGGACAAAGACATTCAGTTAAGATTCATTCTAAATTGGAATAGTACAGTACAAGTTGTGGTTCAACGTGAAATTCTGGACATTCGTATAAAGACTTTACATGACGTCATCATCCTCCATCTTGGAATGTCATCAAGATTCGAACCTGGATTCAGTTAAAATTATTTAGTGATGGGACTTGTATCTTTCCAGTACTAGGATAAATGTTTGGATTTTCTTCACAAACCGTAAGTCCTATTTCATATTTTCACCATGTTTTCTAGGGAAATAAATTATTTTTGTTAAAACTTACAAAGCCTGTTGTCTTCACTCTTTTCTTTTGTTATTTTTGAACGAGCTGATACGTAACAGCATCAATAGCAGGAGACACACACGGAAGCTGAGCGGTGTGTATAGTTGGGTTGAGTAAACAACAGCAAGAGTTGGGAATGTGGATTCATGAAAAATATTTCACTACTTACACAACAGTGATGTTCAGAAAATGGATTTATATGGAAAGTTTATCACTGAATAAACATCATTTATTCCTACTTCCAACTGCACTGGTCTGCTGGTAATAAAGAACCTTCAATGTGCGCTAGGAAGTACGTGAATACATCTATGTGATCATGAGCTAACACACATTAGGAACTTGTAATAGAAGGCTTATGGGTTTGATATTTGCCAAGACCAGCATGGGTTTGGCTGTCTCAGTGCCCTCGGGAAGGACACTTTGCTACCATCTTCTTGCCATGATATAAGCAACAATGACCTCATAATATCCGTAAAAACCAAATAACTGCAGCTAACATAAACACATGAAACAGGTTAGTAAAGCATTAAAAGTACATCACAGTGACCTTCTTTATATTTAAGGGTGAAGTACTAGTAGAGATACATCCAATTATCAAACTTTATGACTCTAATATCAACAGTACCCAATAAATGTCCATAAAACACATAATTTCAACATCACAAATGCGTTAAATATGGATCATAGAAACCTCTTTTTGAAATAAGGATATTGTACCTAAAGATCTGTGCCTTCAAGAAAGTTTCATGATTCAAAATAGGACAGTATATATACAGCATGCCAAAGACTCATGTGGTCATGAGCTAAATGTAAAAACGTAACCAAAACCAGCAATAGATGAAATATAAGTCACAATTAACTTATTTTGTATGAAGGGTGTGGTAGTAACAGTGAGACATACTATCATTAATTTCATGATTGCAGTATAAAATTTAACCAAAGTCATGAAAGTGTAAAATATGGTCTGTAATAGCAAGAAGTGATCAAAATGCAGCAACTCACTAAAGTTCATCATCTTAGACTGGATAGCATGCAGAAACACCATGTGGTCATGATTAAAAACAAAATAAAACTTAACCTAAGCATGTATAATACAAAATATAGGTCAAAGTAATCTTTTTAGTAAGTGTGTGGCACTAACACAGATGTGTACAACCATCTAGTTTAATGATTCTTGCATAAACAGTTACAACACAAGATTAATGCCAAGTCAATGAAGCATGAAATATGGGTTACAATCAATTAATTTTGCGACACAGGTGTAGTACTTATCAAGATGTATCCCTTCTCCAAGTTTTATGATTACAACTCTGTGTACAGGACTTAAAAACCCTATGCAGTCATGAGATAAACATAAAAACTTGACCCATAACAGCAAAATGTAAAGTGTAGTCATAGTGACCTTTGTACTGATAGGTATGCAGTATAATAATCTAGTTTGATGATTTTAACATAAGCAATGCTTGAGACATAACCTTAAAACAACTGACTGAAACCAAGTAATGGAAACATAAAATTCACAATGTCTTAGTTTTGTGATGAGGGTGTAGTCCTTATACAAGATACAACCCCATCTCCTTGCTTCATGATTCAAGGTGTAACAGTATCCGACTAAAACCTATGTGGTAAATATCCAAAACATACCAAAAACTAATAAAATATGACATTTAGGTCAAACTGACCTTCTGTACCAATAGTCTTGATCAGATTGATATACTGACAGTCTTGATGAATCACAATGATATAATCCAGAATGTCTTTGCATGAATTGACAGTAATTCCAACTTAGTGTTTTAGTCCCAAATATTAATGAGCACTTTGTAATTCCAAAGAATAATTTTTAATTAATGATCCCTCTCAAATTATATCTGAACACAAGAGTAAATAATTATACAAAATTAACTTCAAGGAGGAATGAAATAATTTTGTTTACCTCAAACATATATAGAAACCTAAGAGAGCAAAATGACCTGAATATGAGTCAAAACTTTATTTCTAAAACATTCTAAGTTTTGCAAATAAAGCTAGAACTTGAATTGAAATATCAGCAAAGAACCTATTTATAACTTACAAACATGACAAAAAGCAGCTACAAACCAACACTCTATCCTGAATCATGGGCAAAGGTTAAGCGCACAATATAAATTATGTACAATTAATGTAAAGGGTTGGTGATATGAAACCCGCTCCAAATGTTTTTTGTGCCTTGGACCTAGCATTGACGCTGTACATATGCATATCTTTCATGTGTGGATGGTGAAGCTGTGGGTGTTACAATAGCTTTCCTCTCCCTTGTAGAATCAAGGGAAAACAATAAAACTGATTTACATGAACTGCCTTGTTTGAACACAAATTTCTCAAATTTTGTTATTGTTGTTGTAGGGTTTAATTCCATTTTTCAGCACAAGATAGGCTATACATGGTGGCCAGTATTAATGGTGGGGGAAGAACCCAGGAAAACCCCGGAAAGAACCACCAACCCACAAGAAGCTACTGGCAAACTTTCTCACATACCCACATTGGCTGAATCCGAGACTAGAACCCACGCCGACTGAGTCTCATATTTTGTATTTAACAGATGTAATTAAATTAATTTTAAAACAACAACTCAGAAATGATGAGGTGTTTGTTTATACCATAAATTGGGTTACTGAGGATTTTAATTGATGCTAGTTACATGGTGATTATGGATCTAGACATGTTATAATTTTTAAGATGATAAATATGATGGAATACTTTTCATAATCTCTTTCAAGACAGCTAAATCAAAATTTTGTTTTACACTATTGAAAATTCCCACCATTTATGGTACATTCTCACCCATGCAACAGAGAAATCTACCAGATTTGCTAAACTTAATTTTCCTATCTCTGTCTGGTTGTCTCAGTCATGGTTTCAATGTGCTAGGAACTGCTTTTAGAAAGAAACACTTGCTGTTTTCTGCTGTGCCTGATGTAATGGTTATAAAATCGAACAACAACAACAATAACAAGAACAATGTAACATATATATAACAAAAAGAACTTCACTCATAAAACAACTGATGGTTTCTCCAACTTTGATAACATGCCATACAAAACATTTTGAGAGAGAGAGAGAGAGACAAACACATGCTCATGACGTTGAGCTATTTGGTTGAGCTTCAGACACACAGGCAATACACATCACTGATTACAAAAATCGAAACTCTCTTAAGAGCTACCGCAAAGCCAGCAACAACTAGAAATGTCTTACGTCAAACTGGTTTCTTCAAACTTTGTCAAACACTCCCAATCTGCCCCAGTTGAATCAAGCATAATAATGTGATTGCAATTGAAAACTCCTGCACTTACCAATCAGAGGGGATCATTCATCAGTCCACATGATATTCCACAAGAAAATTTCCATGTGGCACATCACTATACCAGTAAAAGCAATACTTGCCATATTTCCAGGGCAGAAAATATAAATTTTCAAGAAAATTTGGAAAAAACTGGGTGAGAAAAATAATATATGTCAATGTTGGTATCCAGACAAGGATATCCCAGTCACGGGGTTACATTGTCTCCCCTTGAGTCTCTGCCAAGTGGGGAGACAAATAATGTTAGCATTTGATTGGGATTTCCTTGTCTCAGTGCAAACCACAACATAGATTCTATTAATCTCATATTTACTTGCTATATAGATCAGAAGCCAAACAAGGAAAGATTCAGTTTTCAGAACAATTTTTTGTGCCACAAAATGTGACTTCCTAGGACAAGATAATCTCAAAAAGAACACACTCCAGAATTTCCAGGAACTATGTGGGACTGTCTATAACTTGGTACCTTGGTATTTAAGTGCCAAACACCCATGTGTTTTTTATGTGACTTACAGTACCACACATGCTAGATCAGATATGATTATGTATCTTAATAACATACAACATACATCTACCAACTTACGGACTTTTATTCTTTTTTAACAATAAATATATGTAATTGGTTAAAGTTCCATCTAACAATGATTAAATACTCTTTTCTTCATGCATTTTATATTAAAAATTTGACTGAAAACTATAATGTATATATTTAAGGCAGGACAAATTTTTATAAAAGTCGGTTTACCTTAGGCTAGAGCAGCATGTGAGCAATTTATTTATCGCATGAATGATTTTATGGTTTACCTTTCAAAAGTTTCATAACATCTGACTTGGGAAGCTCTTTTATCCCTGGTAAACTTTTTATGAAGGCCACATAGCGACGAATGCCTCTCTCTATGTGATTGCCAGTTTTTTGCAAAATTTCCTTCCTATCATCTATCTCAATGCCTGTCTCTTGATAAATTCGCCGATACTCCTCTAATGGAATGGGTGTCAGACTTCCAAAAATAGCATTCTTCAGTTTCTGTTCCTCCTACAGTAAAGACAAATGCAAATACAATGGTCTCTCCCTTGGTATGTTGCAGGTCCCCTGATACATGGAAGGTGTTGGCATAATTCCATTAAACTGACTTAATTAAAATTTATCAAAACTACTTATTTCAATTGATTTTAGTTCTTTACTAATGAGAATTAATTATGATAAGGCTTCAAACCAATATTACCCCATTTTGCAAATAGTTTGTACATATAACTTACTTAGTTTTGTCTGTACAAATATCCCAGTACAAAGTGATTTGACTACATGGTTTATTTATGGCTCCTATAAACTGCATTACAAAAAGGGAGATCTGTGCCAACTGCAAACTGCAATGACCTAAATCTGCCATTACATTGTTGCTGTAGGGTTTAATGCCATTTTTCAGCACTAGATAGGCTATACATGGCGGCCAGTATAAATGGTGAAGGAAGAACCCTGGAAAACCCCGGGAAGAACCACGACCCATGAGAAACTACTGGCAGGCTTTCTCATGTATCCATGTTAGCTGAGCCTGAGACTCGAACCCACACAGACAGATGTGAGATAGCAGTGATCCGGAACAGTCAGCACTTTAGACCACTCGGCCACTTGGGGCCCCCTTCCATTACATAATGAATTGGAAGATCTAGGTCTGTGCAGTTTTTAGGGAGCAATCAGTTGGACAGACAGAATAACCCTGACCAGCTGGTGCATAATGTGCTGGAAGATCTGGATCTATGCAATTTGTTAGCGGTAATCATTAGAAGGAATGACATAGACCCTGATCTGTCAGCAAATTATGCAACATCAGATCAGGGTATAAATTGTTTGTAGTTGGTCCTGATTTATATTTGAGTATTTTGTTATGACTCTGTGGTCTTAAACTAAGTAACAGAAAGTGGCAAAACCAACAAGTTTTGTAAAATTAACAAATAATTCAATTCTCTAAGTAATAAAATGAATATTTAAGAGGAACGTATAGTATTTGGAACTAAATCCAAAACAATCCTGAAAGGTCCCAAAAGAACAGTGTTCTGAATGAATTCCAGGTCCTAAATGTGCTGATGTGCAAATAGCCTTTAATGTGCTGAAGTGTAAACAATCTTGTTATATCACAATAGCATTGTCCAGAATGTCTTTGAATGAATTCACAATAATCCCAAAATAATATTTAGTCCAGAGACATTGAGCACTTTGTAATTCCAATGAATAATCCAAGCAAATGACTCCTCTCAAATTAAAGCTGTACACAATATTAAATACATCTGCAGACTGATATTAAAACAAAAACAATAATAGGAAATAGAAATAATAATAATTGTTCAATTCTGTCCTTATATACATCTTCATGAGTCTATTGTAACTCTAAACAATTCAACCCTATATTACTTATTTCACAGTTCATCCCCACATGACATATTTCACAATACATCACCATGTGACACGTGCCATAATCCTCAATCATCCAATCAGAAAAATACTCCAAACTGTAAACATATTCTTTTCTTAGAACCTTCTATGGTCATGATCTAGAACTCAAACCCCAAGTAAATAACCTCTGTCTAAAAACAGAATCTAAAGTCATGGACCAAAAGTTAAACATAGATATACATAACATAATATACAGTAACTTCTGGTATGTAGTTTGTGCTTTTGTGAGTTTAATGCCATTTTTCAGCATATGATAGGCTGTGCATGGTGACCATTATATATGGTAGAGGATGAACCCATGCAAGCCTGGGAAAGATCCACTTACACACAGGAAGCTACTGCCAAGCTTTTTCACATACAAACATTGGCCAGTAAATTCTCACCAAAATAAATGGAGTGCACTTGTTATAGCATGTATAAGTATTACGTTGAATATAACAATTGATGAACAATAAAATCTACAAAAATATTCTTACATAAACCTCCAAATAGTGCTTGGACATGTATTCTGGGTTCAGGTATTGTCTCATCCAGGGGTAAATATTTTCATGAGCCATGATGATTTTCTGCACCATGTCATCTACTTCTTTCTCCTCAGATGGAGACACTACTGGGGATGAACTGGTTTTCTGAATTTTTCTCTTAGGCTCCAAAACATCTGATGTTGTAGATAATACTGTATATTGAAATAAGACTATATTGAAATGAACTTGCACATTTTAATGTACATGTATATTGAAATGAGGTTGTAGACAGTACTGAAATTTGAAATAAGACTATACTAAAATGAGGTTGTATACAATAATATATATTGAAATGAGGTTGTAGACAATACTGCATATTGAAATGAGACTGTACATTAAAATGAGGTTGTAGACAATAATGTGTATTAAAATGAGGTTGTAGACAATAGTGCATATTGAAATGAGGTTGTAGACAATACTGCATACTGAAATGAGGTTGTAGACAAATATACTGCATATTGAAATGAGACTATTAAAATGAGGTTGTAGACAATAACATGTATTGAAATGAGGTTGTAGACAATAGTGTATATAGAAATGAGACTATATTAAAATGAGGTTACAGACAATACTGCATATTGAAATGACTGTATAATAAAATGAGGTAGACAATAATGTGTATTGAAATGAGGTTGTAGACAATAGTACATACTGAAATGAGGTTGTAGATAATAATGTATATTGAAATGAGGTTGCAGACAATAGTGCATATTGAAATGAGGTTGTAGACAATACTGCATACTGAAATGAGGTTGTAGACAATACTGCATACTGAAATGAGGTTGTAGACAATACTGCATACTGAAATGAGGTTGTAGACAATACTGCATACTGAGATGAGATTGTAGACAATACTGCATACTGAAATGAGATTGTAGACAATACTGCATATTGAAATGAGGTTGTAGAAAATACTGCATACTGAGATGAGGTTGTAGACAATACTGCATATTGAAATGAGGTGTAGACAATACTGCATACTGAAATGAGATTGTAGACAATACTGCATATTGAAATGAGATTGTAGAAAATACTGCATACTGAAATGAGAGTAATACCATGTAGTACACTGTAGTATTCAAACATCATCAGACGAAGCAGATGAAGCTCATACAGGTTCTAACAGAAACATATATGTGAGAGGAAAATAGCTCAGACACGACAACCTAAAAAATGTCCACCTACAGTAACAGTCATCCATCACTAGAGAGCACCTCAGCTTAAGGTAGTTTAGTGTGTATAGCTCAGGTATGGTCACATATTTCTGATTAGTCAGTGATTGGCAATTTGTAAATTTCTAAAGTATTGTTCCATGCATATTTTTGAGGGGCTCTGTGCCCTGCCCTCCCAGGGCAGCCATTTTTAATGGACAACTATAGTATGGGCATGCTGTGGTAATTACTAGCAATATTTATCATCTGTTCTTATCAATAACCTTAATTCTAGTTTGGAAACAAATTTCTAAAATAATACTTGCTTTAAGAGTTCATCTCCATAATTAGAATAGTGTATACAATGTGTCTTCTTGGGTTCTGGCACACAAATGGCTGCCAGTTCAGAGATTCATTTCCAAATTGCACTGGGTATTCTAGTAGGACTGGTACGATCAAGTACACTTCATAATGCATAAAATGCTACCAAAACACCACTTCCAGTTGAAAAATGGATGTTATCTGTTCTCACTGTTTTCCTCATAAACCATTTTTAAAAAAAACGAACTGTGGTTTATTCCTAACAAGACTGGCTTTTCCAAGAACAACTGAATAGCTCATCTTATTCAGTCATGCTGTGTATTACTAAAAAAAGCTCATATCCATACTTATAGCTGCAAAACACTGGTATTATTCTTTTAACCATTAAATGTAGCATGAGAAAAGGACACTGCTTCTGATGACACCATTTAAATTGCAGTAGTATGTAACATTATTAAACTAAATAGATACATAATTTTCAACAAAATCTCAATAATACCTAAGATTTACAATACAAAAAAAAACAATCTCTGTATATGTAATAAAATGTGTGGCAATTTAATATTTTTGTCTAAAAATATTATTAAAAAAATAATAATAGGGTCGTTACTAAAGTCAGGAACTCACAGTTGAAGGTCAGAATCTTACTTTTCCTATCTCAGTCCAGTCATCTCAGGTCATCTTGGTCATGGTGTCCATGTCCTATGAACTATTTTATCAAGGGATGCAACCATTGTTGTCTTCTGCTTGGTTTGATGGAGTTGTTTTCCACACAAGCAAATGCTGACACTTTCGGAGATTTACTAAAATAGTTTTTTTTTGGGGAAGGAACAAATAATTTAAAAAAAATATTTATGGGCACCAGTTGGGGCAAGAAAGCTTAACTCAGTACAGTAAAAACTGTCTTGAGCGACCTCTGCAATAAGTGACCACCTGTCATGTACGACCACAATCGTAATGCACGGATCGATTTTATTATATAAACGCTCTGCTATGAGCGACCACCTGCTGAACGCGACCAGCAACCAAGATATCTTGGCAAAATGTGCATTTCGACACTGCTATGAACGACCGCATCGCAAAAAACGAGGATAAACTCCACCAATTTTTGTTTAATCCCTGTAAGAACGACCCCTCATACCGTTCCAAATATAAAAAATAAAAAAATAAAAAAATAGGCTGGCTACCGATCTCTGATTTTGTTTTTTTGTTTGCTAGGCTTGTAGTGTTTTATAGTTTTTGTCATAAACCAGACTAAAGTATATGGAGATTATTTCCTAGTCTGGTTCCCTGCTTCGTGTGCTCCTTGTGTGTTCTCCGTTATTCGTATAGGGGTGAGGAAATCAGAAAGCATACGAAGCAGGGAACCAGACTAATTATTCCTGTAATTAACCTGCTTCCCGGCCTTTGTAGGACCTGGCATCACTATGACGACTGTATCGCGAGAACTGACAGACACCAGTGACCTTTATGTAATCAATTATTACAACGACCGCTTGATTAGTATCGATTGTTCTGATCAAAAACAAATATCAAAAGAACATTTTAAAAAGGATTGTTGCTACCGGTGATAGATGCTACAGTCCGTAAACCAGGCTAATGTACATGTCATTAAATGCCGTTGAACTGTCAAAGTTGACGTAGTGGTCGCGTATTTTGTTTGTCTCAAGTTAATCGGTATTGCCGGGGGTGAATAAGGTCATTGTCTATTAAACCAGCAAGAGAGAATCATTTGCGGGATTCGATTGATAGTGCTCAAGACTTGTGATGCTTGTTCCCCCCCCCCCAATGTTAAGTGATGACATCCCAATCACAAAGCTGTCGTCTATTCAAGTTGGTGCGACCGGATTACACACTTTGCTTATAGAGTTAATCCCTGTATGTTATCTTTGAATGAAGCCGTTGACTTTTGTCACTGAGTAAATGGTCCTGTTTCTGGATGAGATAATTGTTTCTTTTTATTTCATTAATTGTTAGATATGCAGTGCACATGTATAGATTTTTCATATTTTCCCACAGCAACCGTCTTTACGTTCGATGTTACAACTGAGCACTAATAATTTTAAAACCTTGAATTTTAATAATAATGGACGAACCTCCAACTAAAAAGAGACAAATTTTAAGGCCGGGAAATGAATTATTGTAACTGAAAGAAGTGAAAAAGTGCAGACCACTCGCAAAAAAAGCGGTTTAAACGTCGGTAAAACAAATTTAGGTTGTTATAAAGGAAAACGAGTAATTCAGAAACGATTTCATATGCTAAAATCTGTGATCTTCAAATGTAAATGTGATTTCATGTTTAATGATAGAAGTATATCTTTATTACAATATAATTTTGTTTTTAGATGAATGCTTACAATATTTTAGCAACAACTATTAATAAAGAATAGAATATATGTACAGTGATCGTGGTTATTTTTCTTGAAATTGTTCTGAAACTGGACCTTGGAAACTAGTATTTTTGTACAAACCTGCTATGAAAGACCACCTGTCTTGAGAGACCTCTTTTTGTTGGCAGAAGGGGTGGTCTCTCATAACAGGTTTTACTGTATTACCATTCTGAGTCAGAACTGAACAAAAGAGATGTTCAGTGGTCTCATGAAAGATATTATCACAGATCGGCTGTTTATCAAATACCATAACATCGGCTGCCAATATAAGCGAAAGTCTGCAAAATGAACACATATGTCTCATGAAAGCAGCCGATCCACAACTTTGTCAATTTCAAACGGATTAATAAACCATATCCACTCTGCTATGTAAATGCAAGTGACGCCGCTACTACTGAACATTTGGTTTTTCTTAGAGACTGCCATCTTGTATATTTCATGGTCAATCAAGAGCATATCATGACAAGAAACAGAACTGCAATCTGTAGAAAGAGTACAAAGCAACGATGCACACTGCCCATCACAACCAAAGGCAGTAAAAAGGATTCTGAAGATGTATTATTATGGCATCTTCCACTGTGTGAAGAAAAAGATTGAGGATGCAAAGAACTACCACAATTTAAAAAAAAAATGGAATGGGTGCTGCAAAAGATGACCTCAGACGATCAGTGTGCTTTTGCACTTTTTAAGAAGCAAGCCACGTGGGGTCTGTAACATATACACGTGTAACTGACCAATTAGAACCCTCTGTGCATGAGTCATAGTTGCACTGGTACTATCTACAGGCGTCTGCCTCTTTGATAGCACTCTGTGTTAAGACCTCACAGTAGTCACTTGTATATATTAAAGTTATTGATAGTTAGAACACGGCGTCTCATCTTATGTTTTAACGCAATAACACAACATGGTGTCGGATGTGAGATCATAAGTGGAGTAGCACATGGATCGTAAATGGATATTTTGAAACAATAACTTTACAATCCACGGAAGATTTTGCACGAATTTACAACATTAAAAACGTTGAAAATTCTGCATACGAACTTAATACCTTCGAAATGGATCTTTCCGGCGTGCCAACCCCTACCATGGACTGGGACAATTCCAGCTTTACCACATCATGGGCTAAATTCCAACAACACTGTGAAATAATATTTAACGGACCGATGAGTAGAAGAAGTGATGTGGTCAAAGCCAACTACATTCTACTTTGGGTAGGCGACAAAGGTAGAGATATTTTCAACACATGGGCTCTGACGGATGAAGAAAAAAAGGACCCATCAACGCTCTTTACAAAATTCAAACATCACGTGCAACCAAAATTAAATCCGGTCTTTGCCAGATTCAAGTTTAACAATGAAATTCAAGGCTCCAGGACAACAGACCAATGTGTGACTTCACTGAAACTCTTGGCCAAGGACCGTCTCTTCAAAGACGAAGACGACATGATTCGAAGGTTTAGGGCAAAAATCCGACATGCGCCAAAGTAAACGCTTCGACTGTCGCAGCTTTAGGGCAAAATCCGACCCCGCAATCGAGAGAGAACCTCTGCGTCTGGCGCATGTCGGATTTTTGCCCTAAAGATGCGGCAGTCGATGCGTTTACTTTGGCGCATGTCGGATTTACACTAAAGTCGAATACGCCAAATTGGCGCATACATAATCATTTCAAAATGACCATCTCGCGCAGCGAGCGAAAGGCAGAATTCTGAGACAGGCTGTTGAGTTTTCATGGGACTCTCCTCAAATAGACGCATTTCAAAAGGTCAAAGACATAATTACTATAACCCCGGGACCTGTTCTGTCCTATTTTGACCCTAAGAAACCACTGACTTTGCAAGTTGGCGCGTCAAAATATGGGCTTGGTGCCGCCCTAATGCAAGTTGATAAGCCCGTGGCTTATGCATCAAAATCCTTGACCACGACTGAAATTAATTATGCTCAAATAGAGAAAGAAATGTTCGCTATACTGTTTGGATGCAAACGGTTCCATCAATATGTATACGCGAGAAAGGTACACGTTCAAACTAACCACCTTCCACTTGTCTCTATAATGAAAAAGCCCCACTATGCAGCCCCACCGCGACTACAACGCATGCTTTTGCAACTACAGCGTTATGACCTAGAGGTAAAACATTACCAAGGTAAGAACATACCCGTAGCAGATACGCTCTCACGTAAGTTCTTATCTGATACACACCCTATCATATCTGACGGTATAGATATGCATGTGCATATGGTGTTATCAGCATTACCTGTATCTGATCGTAAGAAGGAAGAAATTCAATCTCTCACTGAACAAGACCCCCAGCTCGTCATACTGAAACAGGTCATAATTGAAGGTTGGCCTGAAAAGAGGTCACGCTGTCAATCAGAGATAATCGACTATTGGAATTATAGAGATACACTTTCAGTTGTAGATGGGTTAATCTTGAAAGGTTACAAAATAGTCATACCACAAGCCCTCAGGCAGAAAATGCTAGAAACTGTACATTCAGGACATTTAGGTATTGAAAAGTGTCTGAAAAGAGCCAAAGATGTTTTGTTTTGGCCAAGAATCTCAGCTGACATTTCCGATTTAGTGTCAAAATGCTCTATCTGCTTAGAGCGCAGAAGTTCTAACCAAAAGGAACCTCTCATTACCCATGACGTCCCTGAATACCTATGGCAAAAAGTCGCCACAGACCTATTTACATGGGATAATAAAGAGTACATTGTTGTAGTAGATTATTTCAGTCGCTACTTCGAAGTTAAGGCACTCGTAAGCTCAAAAAGTTGCACTATTATCAATCACATGAAAAGCATTTTCGCGCGCTTTGGAATACTGGAAGTTGTTGTCAGCGACAATCAAACATGCTATTCTTCCCGCGAGTTCGCAAGCTTCGCGAAAGAATGGGACTTTAAACACGTTACATCGAGTCCCACATACCCTCAGTCGAACGGCCTAGCAGAGAAAACAGTTCAAACTGTAAAGAGAATTCTCTCAAATGCAAAAGCCGACGGCAGAGAACCACTTATAGGCATATTAGAGTATCGAGCCACTGCTCTTGATAATCGGGTTCTCACCAGCAGAATTGCTGATGGGGAGACAGCTCAGATCAATTCTCCCAACAACCCGAGAAAAATTAATTCCCAAAACACCCATCACCGCTGAGGTCAAAAAGAAAATTACACTTCATAAGAAGAAAACAAAGAATTATTATGATAAAAGTGCAAAACCACTTAAACCACTTAAGGAAGGGGAATCAGCCCGAGTTCAATTGAAAGGTCAAAACTGGGAACCTGCCGTTGTAATAAGAAAACACAGCGAAAGGTCATACACAGTTCGCACCAAAGATGGTACCATTTATTGTCGCAATAGACGTCAGGTCATGAAAACTAATGAAACACACCCCCTACAATGTAATATAAATGCGCCCTTCTCTCAGATTGAAAACACACTGTGTACAGCTGTATCACTCCCCGCAAATGCCAGTAAATCAATTTCAGAATCAATGGAATCTCAATGTTTCAGCCAAAGTACACCTGAGTCTGACGCAACAATCCCACAAGATTGTCAGCAAAGCCGATTCTACACACGTTCTGGAAGGCTAGTAAAACCAAAGATAATAGTGTCAGTGTAATATCAGTTCCTAAAACCTGGACATATCCTGCATAAGAAACAGTTGTGAAATCCTGCACTCACAGATAAGAGAGACTCGGCTAATAGAACAGTCATTAGTGTCACTTGCATATATTAAAGTTATTGATAGTTAGAACACGGCGTCTCATCTTATGTTTAAACTCAATAACACAACAGGGTCTGAAATACAACTGGACTAGATACATGTCACTGCACCCATTCACAGAAGTTCCTGATAAAGCCTATGCCAAGTTTTGACATTTTTTCATACTGATTGTGAATATTGTCATACACACGAGCAATACGTTCTTTCAAAACAAAACGTTAAATTCTCATCTATTCAGCCTATGGGCTTTATAAAATAGAAATGTTATTACTGAGGAAACTCCGAGGCTGCTGAACGGGCTGATCAGTGCGGGTATTGAATTTGCGACCCTTGGACTACGAGGCAGGCTGACGATTGAGAAATGGAACCGCCACGATTCCATAGTCAGATGCACATAAACAGAGAAGTTTTCATGCATAAAATCTGAGATAAGCAAAACAGGTTAATTTTTATATGAATAACCTACACATAGTTAATGCGAAACTGAGAGACATTTTGGGTCACAAAACCTTGAAGCGGTGCATAAAAAATACAATTTTGTTACATACTCAACAATTACGTTTTTAAGATCTATCGGCGGCTTTCATGCACAAAATTTATTCATACCAAGTGAGGACATTTTCATGAGTACAATTTTGACATGATACAAGTGGTAACGAAATACTTTCACACAAACGGCGTTTTACATGCTAAATGATAGTATTAATATACACACAACCATAAAGTGATACATATGAAACGTGATAATTTTCCTTCAAACAACCTTGATGTGGAACATGCAAAACGTAGACATTTTCAAATTTACAACTTAGTACTAAAAATTAGGCTAGTTTCACACAAGCAACTCGGATGTACAAAATGCGGAGTTTTAAGACATGCTTTCTTTACGTGTCACAACCAAGACAGTGACTTTATCATACATACATTTTTGCAGTGCTATATTTTTAATTTTCATACACACAACCATAAACAGGTACATACAAATTGGGAACGTTTTCATACATACAACAATGAAGTGGAAGATAAAAAATGAGGACATTTATGTACACATCATTGATGTGATACATGCAAAAGAAAACTTTTTGAATACAAGCATCATGAAAGTGTACATATACAATAGGGACATTTAAATACATAATGCCTTGATGTGTTACATACAAAACAAGGACTTATTATTATGGTCTTGACGTAATATATGCAAACTGCGGACATCATATACACAACCTCGATGTAGTACATAAGAAACTTAAAATGGTACAAACAAAACGAGGATATTTTCATACACGCGCACATGGCAACGTGCATACAAAAAGGGAATATCTTCATACACACAACCATGACAAGGTACTTACAAAAACGGAGACATTTTCATATGAATTATAAAAAGACTGGCTTTCTGCTGAAATTGTACATTTTAAAAATGTTTTTGTTGTGTTCTATATCGAATAGATATTATCATGTATTGGTTTATTAATGAATTAAAATGCATTAAAATGGCAAATTTTACTTGTAATGTATATTTAATTTGCTTTGATTGTAAGTTAGTTTTATTGTTATTTAAAAAAAATTTCATGCTATTGTAATGTAACATTATATGTTGGACTTGACCTTGTCCAAAACTGAGTTCATTTCTGCTTGACCTGAAGTGACTTTATTCTATTAACTAATACAAAGCTAAATTATTGTCATTGTGTATGGGTTCAAAATCAATATTATTATTAATAATAGAAGTAAATATGTTTATTTGGGTCTAGGTCTAGGTTTTGGAATTTCCTTAGTGTATTGTACATAATCCAGGTTATGGATTTTATTTTGTAAACATCAGGATCATTCTAGAAGGTTATTTTCCATTAGGTAGTAGGTTTGTTTTAGAAAATGCTAATTGTGACCTGAGGTCAAGTAGAGAACTATATAATATTGTAACTGATAGGATTTTTCAGTCGTGCTTTAAGACCTAGCATTTCAAGTTGTATTATCTGTTGTGTCCAGTATTTCATTTTTGGACTGGAAATTTTATTTCTTTAAATTATTGAATTCAGGTGATTATTTTCTCTGGAAATGCAAAAGAGCTCTGATAAAATTCTTGGACAGAGACATTCACTGGAATTTATAGTGAATTCAAACTTGGAATTATGTTAATGTGATTTAACAAAAGACTGTTGACACATCAACACAATAGAAGCTACCACAGACACATCATCGCATTCAGTTTTTGGATTAATTCTCGACTCATACTGAACTTTATTCAAGACTTTAAATTATTAGGACTTGTGTCTGTAATTCTATGGTAATTTTGGGATTTAATCTGCAATACCATAAGTCTTTTTTCTCATTTTCACTTTGTATTCTAGGGAAATAAATATATTTGTTGAATTTTACAAAGCTTGTTGTCTTTCACTCTTTTCTGTTTCTTATTTTAAGAACATAGACTCGTAACATACTGCACAAAGGTTAAAAAATACTTATTTTGTGGCACATTGAAACTTTTAAAATATATTTTTGCTAATACAGTTATTTTGACTGTGTGCAGATCTTTGATCATTTCACTTTAGAAAAAGAAACACGTTCTCTGTATTTTCACATAATTAGGGCATACTTATACAGTGACTAAGCCATCAGAGGGCGTACACATACATCGAGAAAGCCTCTAGAGGGCAATATAGAGAGAAAGCCATTAGAGGGCAATATAGCGAGAAAGCCACTAGAGGGAAATATAGCGAGAAAGCCATTAGAGGGCAATATAGTGAGGAAGCCATTAGAGGGCAATATAGTGAGAAAGCCATTAGAGGCCAAACAATTCAGTGCAAGAGATATCAGTGAACCGTAAAGTGCTTTTAATAAATTTATGACTTGTGAAGGACAGTTAAGAATGGTTTAATTGCAGTTTTTTCCTATTACGCATTAAAGTTTTTTTTTCTTTTCAATTGATCATAATCACATAATTAAATCTTGAGTTTTTGTTAATGTTGCCTGTATGCTCTTCACCAGTAGCAGTCCAGCCATCAATTCGTCCACTCTATATTTTGAGTTTGACTTAGGGTTTTTTCATGATTGTAGGTTGTAAGTGTCATTTTGTAAAGATTACATAGCTAACATTTGTCCAAGAGTGAAGACTAAACTTTAAGATAACTTTTGTAAACATATTTACATGGATCCAAGTTCAGGACATCGGTTTTCTCCTTGGAAATTCCTCGTCTACCTGATCACTGTCACATTCTTTACTAATATTTAAGTGAAAGAATTGACCTTGTTTACAACTGAGAATGTTCTATAGATGAACTTTTGACCTTCATACTGGTCTTCTTATTGTGCTTTAAGATTTTGTATTGAAGGTGTTGCATCAGAATTATTCATTCCCATCTTAAAATCTGTTGTGAAACCAGTCTTTTGGTTGTGTTCAGCAATTATTTATTAAAATTATTCATTGGAATCGCAAAGTACTCACTTTGTGAATTCATTCAAAGACATTCTGTACTATACTACTATGATACATCAGGACTATTGGCACATTAACACAATCAAGACTATTGGTACATCAGTCCATTCAAGATTGGAATTCATTCGAAAACAACTATAATTGATTTGGAATAACTCTATTTTTACTTGTGATAGAAATTTTAGGAATATTTGGGATTTAATTCCAATACTGTAAGTTCCTTTTAAATTTTCACTTTGTATTCTAGTGAAATGACGTATTTGTTGAAGTTTCCTAAACTCATTGGTTCTCGCTCTTTTATGTTACTCAGTTTAAGACCATAGATTCGTAGCAAAATATATCCCTTCAAAATTACTATCCAACACCTATAGAATCAACACGTCTGTGGAGTGACCAACACTCAGAAGTACAATATGGTGGCGTCTTGGAGTCTATGCAAATTCCATGTTAAAAGTAAAAAAAGAATATAGAGTCAAGCTAATTTATAAGGTCAAACAATGTATAGGGTCAAGGGGAATTTAAAACGGGAATGGCGCTTGGGGGTCATACGAGAATTGAACATCGGTGACGTCATGGGGTTTATTGAGTCAAGGGTGTATAGGGTCAAAAGGTTATATGGGGTCAACATACACAAATAAACAAACAAACAAATAAACAAGGAAACATGGCAATGAGTAAATCTTTTCGAGGCCATGGAGTGGCTATGTAAAGGGCCGTTGGTTGCTTCTTTCTTCTATTTCTTCCAGTTCTTCCACCATCTCCTCACTTTGTCTATTAAGTTCTCTTTTTTTTCTTTTCTTCAATATGGATCCAGTCTGGATGGCCCATAGCTCTGAACCTATCTTGGACTTTCATCCCAGTTGTTATTTAACCTGTCAAACGTTTCCTTTATCTTCTTATTTTATTTTTCTTTCTTCTGCTTTGCCTAGGTTGATTTGATCTTTTGCACTTCTTCCTTCATGACTTTTTTCATAAGATTGTCGGCTTTTTTAAGGCAGCGGATCCCCTTTTCACAGAGCTTAAGGGCAAGACCAAAAGACGCAGGCCTCTATCTTTTCTAAAAAAAATCCTCAGTTACCACCATTAAGTGTAAGGCCTTCGGCAATAGACCCACTCTGCAGTGTTCATAGGCTATTAATCCTTTCATCTCCCTCTCTTCCTCCAACCACACCTCTTCGAAAAGTTCTCTATCTTCTTTAACTGTTGAAACCCGTCTTGTCAAGCATTGCAGACTAGCTGGATATCTCCAATAGGTCGCTATCTTTCCTAAAACAATCTCAACCTCCACCATCCAATGTCAAACATCTCTCGAATCATCTTCACAACTCATTTTCGTGTTGTTGATCAGTCAACGATAGGTAGTCAAACTGACTTACTTACTTGCTTACTAGGATTAAGGTCGCTTGCGCCCATAGGACATTTGGGACCAATTTATTCCCGATTGAAAGGGATGTTAAGTTGGTCGCAGGGGAAGGAATGAAGCCACTTTACCCTCGCGTTTATGCACACAAAGTGTGCTTCTTAATTGTTTATAGTCCGATTCCGGTACAATTCAGACCCACGGGATATTCGATGGGTGTGAATAGAAACACACATACTCATCATGATTAATGTTGTATCATTTAAGACGCTTAGCGTAGGTTAATAACCGACTTAGAGCTCCACCCCGATTCATTGCGTACACGCTCATCGGGACATTTGGGAGTTTAGACGAGTGGAAATCGGCCCACACACTCATCTTTGGTAGTCCGAGTTAGAGAAGGGAGCAAAGGGACTCGGCATAGAAACTCCAAGCACCAACCGGAACCGGAACATTGAAGCCCAGGACCGTACTCAAGTCAAATCTAGCCCAGTTATCTTTAGTGGGCAATCCCTACTGCCAACGATGTCTAAGCCACCTGTTCAGTCCAAATCCATTATAGTTATAAATTTACCTATTTCCTACTAATATAAAATTTCGTGTACAGTGTGTACTGAAATATGAGACTAATCTATATTGTCTAGGCAACCCATTGTTTTTATAGGCACACCACTAAACCCTCAAACACACATACATTTGGTAAGGGAATGGGATTTTTAGACACACACACACACACACACACACACACACACCAAACGAGGAAAGGTTAAGAATAAACCTGAGCTAGCTTAGAGAGTAACAAAAGGAGATGAAATCTCACAAACATATAATTACACACCTTATATACCATCCTACATCCCATACAAACACTATCCATAATGCCTTGTGTTTGCTTAGAGTAGAAGAGGAAAAGAAATCTCACAAATGTAATATCCAAAACAACACCTATACCACACCGCACTTCATACACACACTATTAAAAAAACCCTCGGTGTTAGCGTAGAATGTAAACGATGAAATTTCAGAAACATACTATCCAGCACACCATCTATACAATCCAATTCCCATACAATCGCAATCCAAAACTCCTTGTGTAGGTTCTTAAATCCCACACCTACTATAAGAAGATAGGGGTAGTGTGTAAGCAAAGAAGATGAAATCGTACAATGATAATATCCAAACATACCTAAATAAATCCAACAGACCACTCACACAATAAAAACATGCAGTGCGTAGTGTCTAAAACTACACGATAACTATCAGAAGACAGGGGTATTGTGTAGAAGAAGAGATGAAATCTCACAGACAATCCACCTTACCGACTGTACCATCCAACACAATCCATTCACACAATCCAGGACGCCTTCTGTTAGCACAGAGTTTAAGAAAGGAAATTAAATGTCATAAATAGACTATCCACTACACCAACAATACCATCCAAAACCCAAATCGCCTTATGTACTCTCCAGACACCAACTATAAGACCAATTGAAGAAGGTACAATGATAATATCCAAACATACCTAAATAAATCCAACAGACCACTCACACAATAAAAACATGCAGTGTGTAGTGTCTAAAACTACACGATAACTATCAGAAGACAGGGGTATTGTGTAGAAGAAGAGATGAAATCTCACAGACAATCCACCTTACCGACTGTACCATCCAACACAATCCATTCACACAATCCAGGACGCCTTCTGTTAGCACAGAGTTTAAGAAAGGAAATTAAATGTCATAAATAGACTATCCACTACACCAACAATACCATCCAAAACCCAAATCGCCTTATGTACTCTCCAGACACCAACTATAAGACCAATTGAAGAAGGTTTTTCAACAAACTACATGTAATGTAACAAACACACTATCCATTACATCAACTCTACCATCCAATACCCGATACACACACCAAACAAAACTTCTCGTGTCAGCTTAGATTTGAAAAGAAGGCGATGAAATCTCATAAACATACTATCCATCACACCACAAAAATACTATCCATCACAACATCTATACCATTCAATACCCCATACACACTATACAAATCACCTTGTGTTAACTTAGATGTTTAACAACAAAACCAAATCTCAGAAATCTACTATCCCTTACAAGATAAAAATACTATCCATCACACCAATAATACCATCGGACACCTCATACACACACTATCCAATGGGCTATATGTTAGCTTAGAATGTAAGAGAAGGAGATGAAATCTCACAAAATATACTATCCCTTAAACCACAAAAAATATCCATCTCACGATCTATACCATCCAACATCCCTTACCCATACTATTTAATATCTCTTTAACCCATCATTGTATGGTGTCAGTGTCTGCGTGTGTGAGTATTTAACTAAAGTTTAAAAAATCAAAGACACAACAATGATGGATGAACAGACAGACAAATTTTCCCACTTGCATGCCTAAAGCGCGTACGTGAATGAAAACATCGCTTCTATTTTAATTCTAACTAAAACATGACCCAGAAGGGATAGAGAAAGGTGAAAGAACAGATATTCATACAATGTCATTTTAAAAAAAATCCCACAAAATACATCATCTTTATTTTTCTTAAAAATCAAGACCAAGAGACACTTTTTCTTTCTGGTATATTCTCTTTTACAAGTTATAACGAAAATCTAACAACACATTACCAAAAGTCCTTTTTCTTCTTCTTTCACTCATTGTCTCTCCATCTAAATTTCTGCGCCTGCACAAGTTCTTCCTTTGTTTCTTCTCGTGGCCTGGATTTCTTGCCTGTCTTGACGGGGCTTCTTCATCTTTGGAACCCATCTCCATCTTCTCCTTCACATACACTTCCTTTTGCTTCTTTTGCTGCTTCCCGTTTTTCTTAGGGCACTCTGAAGACCAATGTTCTTTCTTCTGACAATGATAGCAGGTATCTTGACCTTTGTATCTCTTTTTTCCTGTCTTGTTTTGACATTGTTGACATTCTGTAGCTCAAGGTCCTTTCTCCTGACAGATATAACAAGTATCTTGACTTTTATTTCGAGCGGAGAAGTAGTCCGTCGTCTTATCCGAAGTAAACTTTCGAATGAGTCTCTCTAAATTTCTGACAGCAACAGCGGTCTCTTGTGCTAAATCTCTGACCAAAAGGTAAGTTTTGTGAACTCTTCTATCTTCTTGATCGTTTGAGAACTCTAAGACACTAACCCTATATGTATATAAAGTCCTGCTGAGTGTGAAACCTAGTAAAAAGAAAATTTTGCAATCGCGATGAAACGGTTCCGTTGGGAAACTAGAAACAGAGTTTGAGGCAACATCGTGACTCCAGAACTACGGACCATTAGGGCCCTAAGCAAAGCGTTAGCTGCAGCCTGCGAGCGGAAGTCAAGAGAACAACGGTCCTACAAAATTGGGATGAGATATGTGTCAGTAATCGAAAGCTATGGTTTTTGATAATAGGAGAAAGAAATATTGAGGAAAAATTAGAACCGGAGGGAGAGGAGGAAAAAAGCCAGAATACGGAATGCCGACCACTCTGTACGGACAACATTTGAGCCAGTCCTTACACTAGATCCTGTCAACTATCCCATCAAATCGTTGAATTGGTGAGAAGCAGTCTGCTCACCTTGACAACTTCAAGACAAACAACAACCATAGATTCTAAAATTCAAACTGTTATCGGTTTACCCATTATCAGCATGCCATTACACCGAGTACCACCAGCAAGAACGAAACTGTTCTGGTAAATCAAGAACAAGAAATTTAAACAGATCAAGAACAAGGTAACTGGGGATGTTGAAGAAGAAACACAAGAGGAAAAATAGGAGGGCGACCCAGATCAGCAAAGATTAGTGGATATGGGACCTCAGCACGCCATAGAGGATACCAAGAAGCCAACAACGTTATAAGCTGAGGAAAATATTTGGCTTGAAATCCATGAAGTCCCATAAACCCTAACCACATCAATGACAGTTTAGGGTCAGAATCCGGTCAAACTACTACCATGAGTCTTATGAAAAATGCCCTATGTCCACCCTGGTGGAGGCTGCTGAACACTTAACAGCAATTCATGGGTTTGAGGAGTCCCATAAACCCTAACCACATGAATGACAGTTTAGGGTCAGAATCCGGTCAAACTACTACCATGAGTCTTATGAAAAATGCCCTATGTCCACCCTGGTGGAGGCTGCTGAACACTTAACAGCAATTCATGGGTTTGAGGAGTCCCATAAACCCTAACCACATCAATGACAGTTTAGGGTCAGAATCCGGTCAAACTACTACCATGAGTCTTATGAAAAATGCCCTATGTCCACCCTGGTGGAGGCTGCTGAACACTTAACAGCAATTCATGAGTTTGAGGCATTCCCTAAACAGCAGTATGAGAAACACGAAGCGCGGCGGAATGTACGAAAGAGGACATAGCCCGTAATATCTTTAGTTTGCCGTCCTAAGAGCCCTTGTATGGGCTATTAGTAGTGAAATGTTTCATTATATAAGGGTTCTAGTTTGGCTTAGATACCCGACTTGATAAAACCACATACAATCTAATTTGATCCTTTTTCGAAAATTATACTTATTTCCTAATATTGTCGTACACATAAAGTGTTCCTTTTAGACTTATACAATTCAGACTATTTTAGGACAATATTTGTACACTTTGTAAACTAAATTCGAAATTGTATAAGGATGAATGGGAAATATTTTAACTAACACCGATTGGTCGAATTGCACAGATAGTTTACAACTGACAGTTAGTACGGCCTTAGCTTTTAGTGTTCCGGCCGGTGCTTCAGTCTTCCTGCGGAGTCCCTTTCCTTCCTTCCCTAACTCGGCCTACCAAAGACGAGTGTGTGGGCCGATTCACAAAGCACGAAACCGGGGTGACGTCACAAGAGCTGAATGCAATCATGTTCGACTCTTATACTGCAGTGGTACTCACTCAATTAGAATGAGTGTGTGTTGGGTCGATTCCCACTCAATTTAGCCTACCAATAGGTCGATTAAGGACTTGATTGTCCTTTGACTGTACTTAATTAAATAGCACACTCTGTGTGCGTAAATGCGTGAGAGGTGTGGCACTTTTTCCCCTCTCACGATCAATTAAGAAGCCCGTTTTGCAGGCATAAACTGGTCGCAAATGCTTGGCTGGCGAAAGCGACTTTAATCTCATTAAGTCAAGTCAGTCTGACTACTTATCGTTGACTGATCAACAAAACGAAAATGAGTTGTGTAGATAATTTGAGGGATGTTTGGCATTGGATAGTGGAGGTCGAGATTGATTTAGAAAAGACAGCGACTTATTGGACATATCCAGCTAGTCCACAGTGCGTGACAAGACGGGTGTCAACAGTTAAAGAAGCCAGGGAACTTCTCAAATATGTAAGGTTGGAGGATGGGAAGATGAAAGGATTAACAGCATATAAAAAGTGCAGAGTGGGCCTATTGAAGAAGGTCTTGAACTTAATGGTTGTGACAGGATTGTTTTTTTTTTTTAGAAAAGATAGAGGCCTGCGTCTTTTTGCCTTACTCACCCTTAAGCTGTATGAAAAGGGGATCCGCTGCTTTAAAAAGCTGACAATCTTGTGAGGAAAGTCATAAAGGAAGAAATGCAAAAGATCAAAACAATATAGGCAAAGCAGAGGAAAGAAAAAGAAGAAAAGAAGATAAAGAAAATGTCTGACAGGTTAAATAACAACTGGATGAAAGTCCAAGATAGGTTCAGAGCTATGGGCCATCCAGACTGGATCCCTGATGAAGAAATGAAGAAAGAGAACTCAATAGACAAAGTGAGGAGATGGTGGAAGAAATGGAAGAAATAGAAGAAAGAAGTAACCAACGGCCCTTTTCATGGCCACTCCATGGCCTCGAAAATATTTACTCATTGTAACACCTATTAATCAGGGATCATGGAGATACTGTACTTCTGTAATACTTGCAAAAGATCTACGGTATAATAACCCGACACCCCCGTAAAATCTACCTGTATAAATGTCGTTAGAGGTGTCAGTCCGTGATACCTGATCAATAAGAATAGACTTCCAAGAAATAAGTACAGTGCCACTTTGCCATCAATGAACACTACGTTTCTGAGCCAAAGAAAGCATGTATTCACTATGTTGACAAAAGCACATTTCCCATTTTTCATTTCTATAGAAATCATTTCGAAAAAAAGTCGACATTTTATAATGGGAATCCAAGACTCAGATGAAGAAAATACACAATATCGCTCACACATTATTGAGTTGAGTAGATATAGCATTTCTTCTCATAAAGTCTATGCTATCGTCTTCAAGAGGAGCTAAATGATCCACACGGGTCGCAGGGAAAGTAGACGGCAACCCAACGGGTTCTGAGCAATGACTGTCGTCCATGTTGATGATATAACCATGAACGTTTTAGGTTTTTGACGTGGACATTCATCCTGAGATCATGCTTTAATTTTTCCTTAAAAAGATCTGTAAAGTTGGCAGTCTTAGCACCCTTTTGCAAGACATTTTGTGTCAAGACATTTTGTGTCAAAATCCAGTGAGGAAAAGGACAAAGGGTTATAGTCGGCATAGTTATTATATAAAGAACCGTATCTAATGAAATAGACGACATACTAAGTATTGTATCTTGACGTTTTTGGAGTAAATTCTAATTGTTTGCTCATTGACAACACTTATCTTCACTTTAAATAAACTAATAAATTCTTACATTTTGTTTTTATTAAAAATGAACCCATAAAAATTAATCCAAAACAAGCATACCCATCATGCTCTAGCAAATTCAGTTTTGAAGTCTAATTCTGCTGTTTTACATTCATCTTCAAACTTCCTGTTTTCAACAGCAAATAAAAAGTTTCCTTTCTCATAAAGTCATATGTAGGTCCTTTAGTTTCTAAATTTCAAATGTCTTTTATTGTTATTATTTTTAATTTAATGGATAACTAGTGTGTTGTGTGATGAGTTGTCATTTGCACTGTTATAATGTTATTTAATACACTTTGTAATTTTCATTTCTAATGAATCTTTCTATAAGTTAATCTGTAGTGATTATGCAATTAACATTGATTTAAAATAGATTCAATATTAAAGTGTAAAACAAAGCATATAATATCAAAATCAACTACTACTACTGATATTTTTAATAATAATAATAATAATAATAATATTATTATTATTATTATTATTATTATTATTATTGTTAATTGCATATATTAAAAATAAAAATGATATTAGGATTGTGATTATTATTATTATTAGTAGTAAACAACTTATTAAATCAGCCAAGAAAAAATAGTCTACATGCATCTTAAAGCAAATATTGTGGGTTTGATTTTATTTAACACATGCGAGAATGTATAAAATCAACAAAAGCTAAATTTTTCTGAGATAACCTTTGTGATAGCATTGTTTACATTCAAGAGATCACTGGAAAAGTCGTTTTGTTTTTTGTGTTTTTGTGAATTCCAAAGAAATTAGTGTGCATCAATTTAGAAGAAGTGATAAAATATTGTTCATTCTAAAAAATTGTACAATCTGCATACATTATATGTTCATTCTTTACATTGCCAAAAGATAGCTGACGATTGTCATCCCAAGATCTGAAATCTTGAAAATTGTCACCTTATGCAACCTGTATAATAAAATGTGAACCTAATTATATACTTTATAATTCCTAATTTTTTCACAACACCTCAGTCCCATGAACAAATCAGAAAAATATGCCAATCTGATGCAAAAGGTAAGATCATTGTGCATACAGTTTAATACACTAATTACCTGTGTATAAACTTATTCAAGTACATGTATTTCAAATCTGTTTGAAAAAATATTTCAATAATGCTCTTTTATTTCAACAATGATTAAAAAAGTGTAATTTCAGAGTTTGTTTTTATACAGTGGAAATTTGGAAGATTTACTTCATAACCTTTATTTGTATAATATTATCTGCTAATGTTCATAAAAAATAAAAATGTTAGTAAGAATGCCATATGAAGCTGTCATATGATACGAGTACCACTACAATAATTAAATATGAACAGTCATATATTTTGCATAAGTTTGTCATTTCTTTTTAATTTATACCTTTTTCCTAAAATTATTACAAATATTTGTTTTTAATATTATGCATGAGTGATGAATCGTAGTTTGATAACCAGATTTTGATTTCCATGCACAGTATGTTAAATTCTTTGTTTCAGTTAGTCATTTCATGAGAGATTACTTTCCTTCTTTTAGTTTACTTCTCTCATTCACCAAACATAGCAAAGAAACAAAAAAAGTAAGAACACAGTTAGTGGTAATTCCAAACACTAGAATTATTATTCAGAAAACACATCATGTTTGTATTTTGTACTGAAATTTTGTCCGTGTTCAAGGAAAACATGAAACAAGAAAACAATTAGTATTGTAATTATTGTAATCATTTACTAATTGTCACAAATATGACCATGTATATTTATTTCAATTACTACAATGTTTGTAGAGCCAACAATAGTAAATAGTTTTCAATGTACTTATAGATATAAGAATTGTCTACATACATATGACTAGGATAAAACAAGACACTAATTGATCTCCACAACCACCGTACATACAGAAATGACTCTGAACTATTTCATTAAAATTAAGATAATAATCAAAACGATTCATTTTAGACATTTGTCATTGGATGGATCAGTATTTTCCCTTCTCTCTTCCTCACAAACATGCATTTTCTCCACCCCGCCCCACCCCCACCTGTGACCATATAAAGTAATACATGTATATTATATTTAGATAGTATCCTTACTTTTCAAGTAAACACACTCAGTTAAAATATGCAGTATTGATTTACCTATTTTCACAGATTGCTGCATGTGTAAAGCACATGTCACTTTTGGATTGTACCAACCTCACATGTTGCCCTGCAGAAGAATAGAGTCCAGTGTGGTACTCCAGTGAATATCAAATATGATCAGAATTCCATTGAAAGCACTGCAGCATGCATCTCACACTTCACATCACAAATGAAGTTGTCCCTATACATCAAATATCACAAAAACTTTTGCACACACTAAACTTGAAACCAATCAACATTCCATTCACAGCATCACAGGCATCCAACACAGACATTGTACATTCAAATACACCCTAACATCAATCATCAGAAAAAGTCTACACTAAAGATAACAACATTAAATTCAACTGCTGAGTGAACCAATCCCATCTGAAACACAGCAAATACAGTGAAGTCTACAAGGATGACAGCTAAGAAGAAAATGGAGGCCAAAAAATTAGATATTCTGGACCCTGAGTCACAAAAAATTAAACTTGAAATCACAAAATTAGAAAATTAAATTGCAGTTCAAAACTCCAATTTGGATTTGTTTCTAACACCAGGATTGAATCCTGTAAATTGAAAATGAAAACAGTATATTGAAATATACAATTCCCCTATTCCACTGAAGCTTTAAATCTCAGCATATTTGTTATTGCATGTGATGATTATGCTGGGGACAGGTGTGACACTTGCTGTATTTTTGTTGTTGTGTTTGTTAGCAGTTTTGTCAATGATGCATATTGTGACACAGTTAAATGGTTTATTTTGACAGGTAATTATACATTTATGAAAATTTATAAGTGCACTGGTTTTGAAAATACCTATCCATACCAAATAGCCATTAGGAGATGCTCACTGACAGATATTTTTCCTATATCCACTGTAATAACAGACTTTTAATTATTAAATGGTGGAGCATGCAAGATATCACATATTAGTCAACATTTAAAAAAATTAATTATTTCACATTGTGCTAAGTGGCTATATTGCAAGGGACCACTGTGCTTGAGAAACTTTCGGAGGCATTTACAGTAGGAAATAACCAAATTGCTATGAAGAAGGTAGAGGATCACTAATCCTTGTATATTCTAGCTGTGATAATTAAACATAGAATATTTTTAAAATTCATTTTCAACTGATATTATTCTGCTTTTTTTCAACATAATGATGTTGCACGAATAAGATATGTGGAGTGAAATTATATACTTGCATTATGGGACTGCTTCAGGCTTGTTTAATGTTATACTTTTGTAACATCATCTATACACAAACATTAGAATTGCATCAGTTATATTCAGACATTAGAATTGCATCAGCTATTTCAGTCTTGTCCATTGTGTTAAAATCTCTTCTTTGCAGACTGAGCAATGTATATCATGTGATAGTATTTTGACTCCCTTTTGGTGATTGATGTTACATTAGCAGTGTATTCCAAGAGGCAGGACGCCTTATTGCAGATTGATGTAACATTAGCAGTGCACTCCATGAGACAGGACACCTCTTTGCTGATTGATGTTCAATTAGCAGTGAACTCATTCAGATAGGATTCCTTTTTGCTAACTGATGATACATTAGCATTGTACTCCATGAGATACAACTCCTTTTTGCTGATTGATGTTACATTAGCAACATACTCAATGAGATAGGCCTCCTTTTTGCAGATTGATGTTACATTAGCAGTGCATTCCATGAGACAGGACTACTCTTTGCTGATTCATGCTACATTAGCAGCATACTCCATGAGATAGGACTCCTTCTTACAGATTGATGTTACATTTGCAGCGTACCCAATGCGATAGGACTCCTTTTGCAGATTGATGTTACATTAACAGTGAACTCTATGAGATAGGACTCATTTTTGCTGATTGATGTTACATTAGCAGCATACTCCATGTGACAGGACTCCTATTTGCTTATTGATGTTACATTAACAGTGTACCCTATGAGAGAGGACTCTTTGTAGCTGTTTGATGCTACATTAGCACTAAATTCCATGCGACAGTACTCCTTTTAGCGGACTGATGTTAAATTAGCAGTGTACTCAATCAGATAGGATTCCCTCGTGCTTATTAATGTTACATTGGCATTGTACTCCATGAGATAGGACTCTGTTTTGCTGAGTGATGTTACATTAGCAGTGTACTCCATGAGATAGGACTCCTTTTGCTGATTGATGTAAAATCAGCAGCATACTCCATGCGATTGGATCCCTTTTTGCAGATTGATGTTACATTAGCAATGAACTCAATGAGATAGGACTCGTTCCTGCTGATTGATGTTACATTAACAGTGTACTCTGTGCGATAGAATCTCCATTGCTGATTGATGTTACATTAGCAGTGTGTTCCATGAGACAGGACTCCTTTTTGCCGATTGATGTTAAATCAGCAATGTACTCAATCAAATAGGATTCCATTGTGCTTACTGATGTTACATTAGCATTGTTCTCCATGAGACAGGACTCCCTATTGCTGATTAATGTTATATTAGCAGTGTACTCCATGCGATAGAACTCACTTTTGCTGATTTATGTTACATTACCAGCATACTCCATGAGATATGACTCTTTTAGCAGATTTTACATTAGCAGTATACTCCATGAGACAGGACTCGTATTTCCTGATTGAGGATAAATTACCAGTGTACTCTATGAAATAGGACTCCTTTGTGCTGACTGATGTTTTATTAGCAGCATCCTCCATGAAATAAGACTTCATTTTGCTGATTGATGTTATATTGGCAGCGTGCTCCATGCGATATGACTCCTTTTTTTCTGATTGATGTTACATTAGCAGTGTATGCCATGCGATAAGACTCCTTTCTACTGATTGATATTACATTAGCAGTGTACTCTGTGAGATAGGACTCCTTTTTGCTGATTGATGTTACGTTAGCAGTGTACTCTATGATATAGGACCCTCCTTTGCTGAATGATGTTACTTTAGCAGAGTATTCCATGAGACAGGACTATTTCCGCTGATTGATGTTAAATTAACAGTGTACTCAGTAAGATAGGATTCCTTTGTCCTTATTGATGTTACATTTGCAGCGGTCTCCATGCGACAGCACTCATCTTTTCTGATTGATATTACATTAGCAGTGTACGCCATGCGATATGACTCCTTTTTCTGTTTGATGTTACATTAGCAGCGTATTCAATGAGACAAGACTCCTTTTTGCTGATTTGATGTTAAATTAGCAGTGTACTCCTTGACATAGGACTCCTTTTTGCGGATTGATGTTAGATTAGCAGTGTATTCCATGAGACGGGATTCTTTATCTGCTCATTGATGTTACATTAGCAGTGTACTCCATGAGATAGGACCCCTTTTTGCTGGTTGACATTACATTAGCTGTGTACTCTATTTGAGGACTCCTTGCTGATTGATGTTACATTAGCAGCTCCTATTTGCTGATTGATGTTACATTAGCAGCATATTCCATGCGATAGGACTCCTTTTTCTGATCGATGCTACATTAGCAGTGTACTCAATGAGATATGACTCCTTTTTGCTATTTGATGTTACATTAGCAGCACACTCCATGAGATAGGACTCTTTTTTGCCTATTAATGTTACATTACGATTGTACTCTATGAGATATGACTCCATTTTGCTGATTGATGTTACATTAGCAGTGTACTCCATGAGATGGGCCTCCGTTTTGCCAACTGACGCTACGTTAGCAGTGTACTCCACGTGATGGGACTCCTGTTTGCTGATTGATGTTATATTAGCAGTGTACTCTATGAGACAGAACTCTTTTTTGCTGCTTGATCATACATTAGCAGTGTATTAAATCAGATAGGACTCCGTTTTGCTGATTGATGTTACATTAGCAGTGTATTCCACGCGATAGGACTCCCTTTTGCTGACTGATATTACATTAGCAGCATACTCCATCAGATAGGACTCCTTTCTGCGTACTCATGTTACATTATCAGTGTACTCAATGAGACAGGACTCCTTTTGGTTGACTGATGTTAATTTGCAGTGTACTCTATGAGATAGGACTCGTTTTTGCTGACTGATGTTACATTTGCAGCATCCTCCATGAGATCAGATTCCTTTTTGCTGATTGATGTTAAATTAACAGTGTACTCAATCAGATAGGATTCGATTTTCTGCTTATTGATGTTACATTAGCATTGTACTATATCAGATAGGACTACATTTTGCTAATGTTGCTTTAGCAGTGTACTCCATGTGACAGGACTCCTTTTTGCAGATTTATGTTATAATAGCGGTGTACTCCATGTGATAGGACTTCTTTTTGCTGATTATGTTACATTAGCAGTGTACTCTATGAGATAGGACACTTTGCTGATTGATGTTACATTAGCATTGTATTCCATGAGACAGGACTCCTTTTGCTGATTAATGTTAAATTAGCAATGTACTCAGTCAGACAAGATTCCTTTTTGCTGATTGATGTGAGATTAGCAGCATACTCCATGATATAGGAGTATTTTTGCAGATTGATGTTACATTAGCAGAGTACTCTATGAGACAGGACTCCTTTTTGGTGACTGATGTTAAATAAGCAATGTACTCTATGAGATAGGACTTCATTTTGGTGGCTGATGTTACATTTGCAGCATATTCCATGAAATAGGACTCCTTTTTGCAGGCTGTGACATTAGCAGTGTACTCTATGAGACAGGACTCCATTTTGCCGATTGATGTTAAATTAACAGTGTACTCTAAGAGATGGGACTCCTTTTTGCAGATTGATGTTACATTAGCAGTGTATTCCATGAGACAGGACTCTTTGTCGTCTGACTGATGTTACATTAGCAGTGTACTCTATGAGATAGGACTCATTATTGCTGTTTGATGTTACATTAGCAATGTACTATATGAGATAGGACTCCTTGTTGCTGATTGATGTTACATTAGCGGCATACTCCATGTAATATTATTCCCTTTTGTTAATTGATGTTACATTAGCAGTGCATACTATGAGAGAGGACTCTTTTTTGCTGATCGATGTTACATTGGCAGTGTACCCTATGTGATGGAATTCTTTTCTGCTGCCTGATGTACATTAGCAGTGTATTCCATGAGACAGGTCTCCTTTTTGCTGACTGTTGTTAAATTAGCGGTGTACTGAATTACATAGGATTCCTTTGTGCTTATTGATTTTACATTAGCACTGTACTGCATGAGATAGGACTCCTTTCTCTTGATTGTTGTTACAGTAGCATTGTACTCCATGAGATAGGACTCGGTTTTCTTGATCGATGTTACATTAGCAGTGTACTCCATGAGACAGAACCCCTTTTCACTGATTGATGTTACATTAGCAATGTACTGTAAGAGATAGGACTCCTTTTTGCTGGTTAATGTTACATTAGAGGCTAGGTCCATGAGATAGGACTCCTTTTTGCTGATTGATGTTACATTAGCAGTGTACTCTATGAGATACGACTCTATTTTGCTGCTTAATGTTATGTCAGCAGTGCATTCCATGAGACAGGACTCCATTTTTCTGACTGATGTTACATTAGCAATGTACTCCATGAGATAGGACTCCATTTTGCTGATTAATATTCATTAGCAGCATACTCCATGAGATGGTATTCTTTTGTGCTGCTTGATGATATGTTAACAGCGTATTCCATTAGACAGGACTCCTTTTTGCTGATTAATGTTATATTAGCAGTGTACTCTATGAGATAGAACTCATTTTTGCTGCTTGATGTTACATTAGCAGTGTTCTCGATGAGACAGGACTCCTTTTGGCTGACTGATGTTAAATTAGCAGTGTACTCAATCAGATAGGTTTCCTTTGTCCTTACTGATGTTACATTAGCATTGTACTCCATGAGATAGGATTCCTTTTTGCTGATTGTTGTTACATTAACAGCATACTCCATGAAATTGGACTCCTTTTTGTTGATTGATGTTACATTAGCTGCATGTTCCATGCTATAGGACTCCTTTTTGCAGACTGATGCTACATTAGCAGTGTATTCCATGAGACAGGTCTCCATTTTGCTGATTGATGTTAAATTACCAATGTATTCTATGAGATAGGACTCCTTTTTGCAGGCTGATGTTAGATTATCAGTGTATTCCATGACAAAGGACCCTTTTTCCGCTGATTGATGTTACATTAGAAGTGTATGCCATGAGATAGGGCTTCTTTCTTCTGCTTGATGTTACATTAGCAGTGTAATAGATGAGACAGTACTCCTTTTGCAGTGTACTCTATGAGATAGGACTCCTTGTTGCAGATTAATGTTACATCAGCAGTGTACTCAATGAGATAGGACTATTTTTTGCTGCTAGATGTTACATTTGCAGTGTATTCCATGAGACAGGACTCCTTCTTGCTGATTGATGTTAAATTGGCAGTGTACTCAATCAGATAGGATTCCTTTGTGCTTACTGATGTTATGTTAGCATAGTACTCTATGAGATATGATTCCTTTTTGCTGACTGATGTTACATTAGCAGCATACTCCATGAGATGGGACTCCTTTTTGCTGATTGATGTTACATTGACAGTGTACTGCATGAGACAGGATTCGTTTTTGATGACTGATGTTAAATTAGGAGTGTACTCTATGAGATAGGACTAATTTTTGCTGACTGATGTTACATTAACAGCATACTCCATGAGTTAGGCCTCCTTTTTGCAGATTGATGCTACATTAGCAGTGTACTCCATGTGATATGACTCCATTTTGCTGATTGATGTTACATTAGCAATGTACTCTATGAGATAGGACTCTTTTTTGCTGACTGATGTTAAATTGGCAGCGTGCTCAAATCAGATACAATTCTTTCTGCTTACTGATGTTACATTAGCATTGTACTCCATGAAATAGGACTCTTTTTTGCAGACTTATGTTACATTAGCAGTGTGCTCCATGAGATAGGACTCCTTTTTCCTGACTGATGTTACATTAGCATTGTACTCTATGAGATAGGACTCCTTTTCATTGATTGATATTACATTAGCAGTGTACTCCATGTTATAAGACTCCTTTTTGCAGAATGATGTTACATTAGTGGTGTAGCCAAGGAGATAGGCCTCCATTTTGCAGACTGATGTTACATTAGCAGTGTACTCCATGCGATAGAACTCATTTTGCTGATTGTTGTTACATTAGGAGTGTACTCTATGAGATAGGACTCGGTTTTGCTGCTTGATGTTGTATTAGCAGTGTATTCCATGAGACAGGACTCCTTTTTGCTAAGTTAAATCAGCAGTGTACTCAATCAGATAGGACTCCTTTTTCCAGATTGATGTTACATTGGCATTGTACTCCATGAGATAGGACTCCTTTTTGCAGACTGATGTTACAGTAGTGGTGTACTCCATGAGATTGGACTCAATTTTGCTAACTGATGTTACATTAGCACTGTACTCCATGTGATAGGACTCCTTTTTATGACTGATGTTACATTAACAGTGTATTCCATGAGATGGGACTCCTTTTTGCTAATAGATGTTACATTATGATTGTGCTCTATGAGATAGATATCTGACTATACTGTTGTGGCTGCCTCTAACAGATGATGATGATGATGATGATGATGATGATGAAAATAAAATTACTTAAGATATACTGTTTATGGAGTATGCTCTTAAAATGGGATATTAATACATATGTCTTGTTCAGCAATGATCCTGTGTGAAAAACCAGATTTATGTAGGTAAGCAAGTTCTATATTTTATGTTTATTATTAAACTTGACATTTTCATTCAGAATATTTGACAAACATTTTGTCTCACACCTTTGGCTATAATTTCCATTTAACTTCAAAAATGAACCAAAAATGTGGCTGTCAAGGACCATCTTGTTATACAGAATGTGATCCTAAATTGGACATCACAGGTCAACTGGAAAAATATTTGTCTTACAAGCTTATGTGGAGTGATAATATTGTTCTAAGTATTCTTATTTATCCAACATGTACACCCACACAAAATGTACACACACACCCACACAAAATGCACACACACACACACACACACACACACACACACACACACACACACACACACACACACACACACACACACACACACACACACACGACATGTATACACATACAACATGTACACACACAAACAAATGATTGATTATTTGATCCTACTGGTCCTGATGTGCATGAGTGAGTCATAATGCAGGAATCCTACTATTCAAAACAAACTCCAGACATGTTGATAATGTTGAAAGTGATCTGTAGATAAAATTGATTTGTTTGATAACTGACTAGTTGCTGGCAAATGTCACAGGTAGCACCAAATGGAATCTCTGAGTATTACCACTGGGTGCATACAGTTGACCCCATTGTCAGGGTCACAACCTCAGATTCCCACTCTGTATCACCTCATTGGACATGAAAAAATTGACATATTTATCCAACTGTCTTTGGCCCCTGGATACATATGTCTGAAATTTTTGGGCCTGAAAAAATTAATGTATCAGTGCAACTGTCATTGACTCTGGATACATGTTTGAAATGTGATACATATATATATATATATATATATATATATATATATATATATATATATATATATATATATATATATGGGCATTAAGAAATGAATTCAGATATTCAACTTATATTAGTCTATGCTTCTATTCTAATCACATGTGCATTAATCAGAGAGTTACGGATTTTGGCTGGTGGATAGTTAGTTTTGAAAGAACGAGACTATGGGGATATATGTTTTACAAAATATTATAGTTTACCAAAATTCTCTAATGATCATGTTTTGTGATAAGCCAATCACAAATTGGATTTATATTTTTTATTAATATAGCTTTATCTTACAGTAATCTAATTACAAATAAATTAAAAGACCAACACTTGTATCTTCTTATCAAAGAATAAATGCTGTAATTAAAAGAAGTTAATGTGCATTTTAAATTAAACCTATTGTATCACTAACAGGCATCAGTATGTATCTGTTGTATCATGATACAGTGACTGATAAGGTATTTATGAACCAAATGGGTATGTACCAGATAAGGTATTTGGAACCACATGGATATATACTGGCAAAAGTATTTGGAATCACATGGGTATGTACTGGCACAACTGATCTTTGCATTAGGTGAAGGAAACAGGAACATCCAGAGACAAGAACCAAACACAGAAAATCGTTCATACTCAACAGATGAACTGGCCCATTAGATAGATCACATGATCACAGATTGATCATCTGTGTCTTGTTTGATTATTGTGTGTATTCCTAAATTGTGTGGTGTTCTACATTCTACATTCCAAAAATTGCATAAGTGTACATTTCTATTGTTTTTATTGTCTGTGATATTCTTCACAATTTTTCAAAATTTGGTAAGAGGGAATATTCCCATGGCAGATAATATTAAATTACATGGACTTCTTACACATGTAAATATGACAACTCCTTAATGACAAAATAAAATATAGAAACATTTCACACAAGAACATTCAAAGAATTGAAACTTCTTCTCTTTAAATACCCTGCATCGTTTTCATCTGTTGCTTGAATGTTGATTAAAACACTATTATGAACAGATTCAAGTCCAAATGGGAATCCTGTTAAGGAAATTTTAAAAAATCACATTGTTATTGAAGTTTTTCTTTTCTCTCAGTTTGTGTTTGTCTGTGTGCATTTCATAGATCAAACTTTAAAATTATTATTATTCAAACCAATGAAAACTATACACAAGGAATTTTTTCATTTTATATATATATATATATATATATATATATATATATATATATATATATATATATTGTTACGTATATGTAATTAAATTGCTTGTGTGTTAGTTTTAAAATTATTTTTTATTTTATTTTTGTTTCATTACATTTTATTGTAATGATTATTGCAGGGATTCAAAATTCTTTTTCAGTAATTCTGTTTATCTAAGACTTAAAACGTAGTACATTAGTAATATTTTTAGTTTACCTTGGTCCGCGGTAGTGTAATCGCTATGCGAATACGATTGGCTGTTTTCAAGGTCCTTTTCGACCTACGTGTTAATCTGGATAAACAATGTTTTATTTTTATATATGTTTTAGAGTGATAATCTAGTTCTTAGATAGAGCTACGTGCAAATTGGCAAATATCTTATTACGTATTTCAAGTGTTATTAGATCACGTAGTCTGTCTCGCGAGAACGGGATGATAATTCGGGTGAATATATAACCCTTTCTGAGCGCTCGTCAGTCAGTTGTATTCCTGATACCTAGAAGGCCGGATAGGTTACCAGATTGTTTTGAAATTCATTGGTGTTTGGAATTTAAATAATTTATTCTCTAGAAAACCAAACGAGTGTACTGTTTTATAAATTCTTGGAGAAAGAAATTCAGTGGAAATTTATTCTGGAATTATTCGGAAACATAAACTGTGATTCAATTGAGGAATTGTTATTTTGTACAAGGACCACATCTGACGTCATCGTCTTCCATTTTGGTACGTCGTCGAGATTCGAACCTGGATTCTAATAGAACTATTTAGTGATAGGACTTGTATTTTTCATTCTTAGGATTAAATTTTGGATTATATTCACAAACCGCAAGTCCTATTTTCCAATTTTTACATTGTTTTCTAGGGAAATAAATTATTTTGTTAAAATATACAAAAAGCTTGTTGACTTCACTCTTTTCTTCTGATACATTTGTACGAGCCTACACGTAACAATATATATATATATATGTGTGTGTGTGTGTGTGTGTGTGTGTGTGTGCGTGTGCTTTGTTACAACTTTGTTGTTTGAATAATAAAATGAGGAATATAAATTGCATATTATTTTTGATTTTATACAAACTCTGCAGTTTGAAACATTTCCAACATATGTGTAAATATAGATATCTTAATTAAATGTTGTTTTTCTTTGTTGGTGTTATTATTAATCATGTATTAATGTTTTCATACTGTTTTGTGATGACCACTTTGAAAGTTATATTTAGAAGAATACAACAGTAAACACTCTTGACAAGACTGTGCAAAGAGATTTAGCTAACTCAAGTAGATTCAAATCCAAATCTTTGTTGAAAATGTGGCTGTAGAGCAGTATCAATAAAAAATAATTGTGTTGTTTTCTTTTCTTTGAATCACCATAAACTATTAGTGTATTAATACTGCTTGTATTGTATGGAATTACTTTGCAATATCAATTCTCGTTTTAAACAATTATGGACAGTAATGTACGGTTAGAGTTAAATGAAAATTGCCCGTTTTGTTGTATAAATTTCTTAAATATATTGCCAGACAGTGACCACAAGTCTATGTGCAGTTTTCTAGTGTATAAGTAAAAGTAAAGAGTACATTCCTTCTGATTTGGAAAATGCTTGCTTGGTTTATACTGCCTTCTGTCCTTGCGGGGAAAACCATGAATAGATTCAATACTTTGATAATGGCAGCTAATACTGCACAAATGTTATGTCTCAAGAGAAGCCTTGGATATAGACACAATGTCACCTATTAGTTTGTAAAAAGCACCAGTGGCACAAAATCTGAGGTCTGTAAGGATTTGTAAAAGTTGTGGAAGGGCTTTACTTCTTTTGTGGGTATTTGTAGTTTGATAACAGTAAATCTGTTATATAATGGATGGTTTGGGGTCTGAATCTTGAAAATACTCCTTCCTTTGACAAACATTAAACTCGAACTCTAGGTGGAAATATTGTATTCAAGCATTGCTTAAAATGTGTCTTATTTTACGAAAACTTCCGCCCTGACTTTATCCAGATTCCAGGTGGAATTTTAAAGCGGATTTCACCTAAAGCCATGGATTCCACTTATTATAAATTTAGGTGGATTCAGGGCGGATTCAGGGTGGAATATGGCCTGAAATATGCAAATTACTCCGTCTATTATTAGGAGGAATCTGTTTAGTCCGCCTACTAAGCAGAATTTGTTTATTCCGCTTATTTAGCCTAGATTCCCCTTATTATCACTTTTAGGCAGATTCTGTGTGGAATATAGCTCAAAAAACGCAAATTACTCTGTTACTAGGCAGAATCTTTTCTTCTGCCTAATTAGATGGAAATACCTGCAGAAAGCCATCCAGTAATGAAAATGTCAAAATGTTATTCCAGTTGCAGACTTTAGGTTGATTTCTGGCAGAATCTTAGGTGAAATATGCAGATCAGTTGTCCCAAGATTCTGCTTAAACAAAAAAATCCATCTAAGATTTCCACCAGCAGCAGAGGAGGTGAACAGACCACTTGTCTGAATCGTCATTTGTCTAAAAAATAAGGTTCCTACGAAGGCTGAAAATAATGTCGATAACGCTAAACCAAAGCCTCTAACTAACCGAGATTTTCTCTAATTGGGTTAGCTTGTCTCGTTACTTCATCTCCGACTCATTGTTTTGTGTTTCGTTTACTCGCCGGGTCACTCAATATTGGTCGTTCACCTCCTCTGCTGCTGTAATTAACCAAAGATTTTATCCAGACCTATACGATACCTAGATCTTGGGCCATGTAGATTTATTGTTATAAATCCGAACGGAACAGCTTGTGCTTTTGAAAAGAAGTTTTTAAACTTGATCATGTCCATATCCCCTGAACACCAAGTATAATAAATATTTTGAAAGGTATAATTATCTACTCCACTAAACACGACTAAGATATTGCAGTTATCTCTGATCACTTTAGGTATTTGTGTATATCGCTGAGTAACATAAATCGCGTCAGTATTTTTATGTCTGCCTCTGGAAAATATCGGATTTGATTGTTTATCTAACATAATATCGTCATAAACTACGAGGTTATTAATAAATCCATCTAGGTCATCTACAGATGGAGCTTCATCAATATCGGTAATAAAATCAACAACATCATTGCCGTCTTCATTCAGCAATTTTGCGTTTTCGTTAAAATCTTTAAGTACTTCATAACATCGTTGATCATCTACAGATGGTGCTACTAAACATAATTTATCCCACTTGAGCCATCTTATTATCAGATTAAGTAATAATTGTGTCTTACCAGATCCAGATAGGCCTATTATAATCATTCTAATAGAATTTGGTAGTACTGGATGGTGCCTTACTGGTTCTTGTTTTCGTGTCGCTGAGAAGTCAATTATATCCATATAATAAATAATATGAATTTATATTGTGTTCGATGCAGAGCACCCACGTCCACCACTGGATCAACAACAATGACAACAAAAATAAAAGACGTGCAATTACAGGCAAATGTGTAAAATGTGGCACAAGAAAATATAAATTTATTCCTCTTGACTTGTCAGTCAAAGGTGGAGATATCGCTGCTTCATTAGGGAAATTACCAGGAGCTCCATGGGCTAAATACCCCGGTGAGAAACAGCTTCCTGGATATAATTATTGTGGTCCTGGAACTCTACTTGATATCCGACTTGATGATCAAGATCAACCAAGACCTGGAGAGTATCCAATAAATAAGATTGATCAAGCGTGTCATGTGATGTTGCGTATAAAAGCAAAGATTTACAACAACGGCATCTCGCAAATGTGAAATTGATTCATGCGTTAAATTATATACCCAATAAATCTCTCAGAGAAAAACTCGCTAGTTTTCTAGTAAAATCTGCTATGAAAGGTAAAATAATGTTAGGGGTTGGTAATTAATTATATAACTATTATAATGGAATCTGTTTATTATAGCCCAAGAGGATATTGGAGGGGCAGAGCAGCGATTAGTAAACTTGCTGAAGCAGCAAAAGTCTCACGTGCTGTTGCTGCAGCGTGGTTAGCACGACAGGCAATATGGCAAATTTATCTACCACCACTTAAAAAAATTCAATATGCACATTTTGATGTCAGCACCCCTAATGAAGTTCATTAAACAGATATTTTATTTTTACCACATGATACCATTAAAATTAGCAGACGTCAATCACGCACATATAAATACGACTTAACTGTCGTTGACGTTGCAAGTAGATATAAAGAAGCGGAACCATTATCAACAAAGACAGCATCTGAAGTTGCATCTGCGTTTGAACGAATTTATCAACTTGGTGGTCTACGATGGCCACAATTATTACAAGTTGATCCTGGTAAAGAATTTCTTGGTGCAGTATTATCGTTGATGAAAAAACATAACGTTAAAATCAGACGAGGACACACTGAAATTCATCGTGATCAGGCAATCGTTGAACGATTTAATCGAACACTTGCTGAGCGGTTATTTGGATATCAATATGCAAGGAAAATATCCACTGACTTTAAGTCCGGGGAGAGATCTTGTGAATGGGTTGCAAGGTTACCAAGTGTGATAGCTGCGTTAAATAATGAAATTACTCGTGCAACTTCCATGAAATCTTCTAATGCGATCACAAAAAAATATAGACCAATACACCGACGTGAATCTTCCTCTCAACCTGTATTAGGTAATGTAAGTGTAAGATATTTATATGAACCTGGTGAACTTGAAGGTGGTAAAAAAAGAGCAACTGATCCTATCTGGAGTGTGACTACACATAAAATTTCTAGCGTGGTTAGATCCACAGGTAGACCTGCAATCTGCAGACTAGATTCAACCGCCCCTCAACGTGGATTTGTACGTGAACAATTACAAGTAATTCCTGAGGACACACAATTACCACCACCTTCACTTATGTAAATTAGCACCTCTACGTCGATTACATTCAAGACATGTCAGCATCACATTATCACGTGTATGACCAAGATCACTATTAATTCTGTCTACGGTAAATTGTCTTGGATTATTATTCGAATATTGCCACAACATTACTGCGTTACAGCTTGCACAATGATTGTTCTGTCGTTGCTTTAGTGTTATAATTAATTCAGTATCAATATCAAAGTCACGCTTATTTTTTTTGTCACATTGCTTATAACCAGATAGTTTTTTTTTCTTATTACGTTATTGCTAACAGTTTGATCATTATTTTCTGTAAAATTCATAATAACCCTATGTAGTTGAGATATTTTTCTGACTCGAGATACTGCGAGATAAACTAAATTTGACCACTCGATTCTGTCATCGACAAGCCAAATATTTGTATCAGAAATAGTTAATCCCTGTGACGAATGAATAGTTATAGCGTATCCTAACGTCCATGGAGTTTTATCCATGCTCAACGCACTCTCAACAACATCAACATCAACCAAAACAATATCATTCAAGACAAGATTTTGTATCCCACCACCAGGAATTTCAACTTCAATGTTCTGTCGTCGAGTATCTGCTGGGCGATAACATAATGGTACAGGTAGATTTGAAAACTTTTCTTTATGTAACAGAAATAATTTCTCTTGCAGTTCATCACGAACTATTTTTCTACTTGCGACTATCAAATCAGCAGGTCTCCATAAATTCAAAAAATCATTCATAGTAGTTTCTGGAATTACTTTACGCATTATCTCACATTGTATTTTATCTGGCTGTAGTCTGATTAACCTTTTAAGTTCTTTCAGCGGTTCATCAATAGCTCTATGGTCATCAGTTATTTCTTCATAATAATCTACATTATTCTTCAGCCACTCATGTGGAGACTGTCCAATAAGGGGTGGTGGTTGACCATGATCGCCACACATTATTACAGCAGTATTCTTTGTCAATAACCATTCAAGGAATATTTTTAATATTTCCAACGACACCATGTCTATCTCGTCCCAGATAATATACTTAGGTATATATTTTTCACCCATTCGCTCAGGAGTCCATTTGTCTCCGCACCATCTGAAGAAACTATGATATGTACATGATTTTACTCTTCGTTCTTTTATTTCTCTGGCGAGTTTATGTGTCGGTGTCAAAACAATTATATCTGAAAGGTTGTTCAGGAATAATTTAATTGCACGAGTTGTTTTACCTGAACCACCACATCTATTAAGATAAACAGTCTTATGTCTGGCCACAGGATCATATACAGATGGTGCTGATGACAATTTTGATATTTGATTATTTTTGTAATATATTTCCTTAATTTCAACGTCGGCAGATTCAGAATAACTAAGTATATTTTCTTGTTTTATTCTCCATGATCCCCAGTCACCATTACCGAGTAGCGGTTTTAACAAATCCGTATATTTTTTATTTATATAAAATGAATCCGTAGCAACTCTGACAGCGTAACGAGGAAATCTATTTATCATAGACAGTAGATTTATCGAAACGTAGGCTAGCATCGAAGATCTTAAATGAGTAAACTGCGGTGAGTCACCATCAATATAGCTTACAATTGTACCTAGTTTGGTTCCGTCTGATAAATAAGCATTACTTCGACTTATAAATGTGTTTTTCCGTTGTATCAGCGATTATAAAATCGAGTTCAGCATCGTCCATAATTAATCTTGTACAGTGTTGTTTATGATCATATGATCCTCCTTGTGTAAATTTACCGATTATCTTTCTACCACGATCTTTTGCAAGTTTCTCATCGCTTTCTTTCCTGCATTTATATATTTTAACAATGTCATCTTCATTAAGATCAGGAAATTCTTTCCTGGCATCATCAATATTAAATCTATCCGGTTCTGGTAACCAAACTTGTTTCTGTGGACGATACGATATAATCGCTTCATTTACCTTCAAAGATATTAAAATTCCAGCATCAAGCATACATCGTAATAGTACTATTGGAACCCAACATTTTTCTGAAAAATGTTTTCCAAACCAAGCATAAGTAATCGGATGGAGATTTTCCGTAAACTCGAATGATTCTATATATGCGAATCCGGTTAAGTCAAAATCTGGTAAGGGTCCGTTTATCGCAACTCTGGTCATCTCATGTGATGGATGTCCAAATCTCTTAAAGTATTTAGAACACTCCGCATCCAAGAAAACTTCCAGGATAACATGCTACCATATCAACTGAGATAACGTCGCTATAATCGTATTTAGTATTCCATAATCCACCGTGTCTATATTCAATACAACTTTTCTGGACATCTTCAAGAAATTCCGATCGTGTCGGTTTCCATGAATTTTTCTCCTGAGCAAAGTGAGCAGCAACTGATGGAACGGTAAAACAATTATTCAGTAATTGTCCAACCTTTACATCGTCAGAAGTATATTTTAATGCAAGATTTTTCATTTCTTCATGAAGAGTTTCTGTACGATAAATATCACCACCGTACAAACTGATCATAATAATCATATTCTGAACTTTGAAACAACCAAACAGATACAGGGTCACTTTTACTGATATTTCTAATAAAATAAAATATATGACCATCATTAAATTTAACCGTTCTGTCTCGTGGAAATATTGTTACTGCCATAGTCCATGCATGCGCATTATGATCAATAATATCTATCGAAGCTCCTCTTGATTCATATTTCGATTTATACAAAATCTCTCCGGTTAACGTCTTCACTGTTATTGGAATTTTAATATCTTTCCCAGCACAGCAACATCTTTAATAGATGTTGCAGTATCTTTAACTGCTTCTGCCCATGTATTTATTTTTTTACGTCGTAAATCCGTTAAACCATTACCACGTATTGCGTTTGTGAAGTGTTCTGTAACCCGTTCAGCTACACAGTTTAGTCTTGACTCTGACAGTCTCATCGGTTTGAGATCATTAA
>JAECUM010001892.1:0-18040 GCA_016617855.1 Megalonaias nervosa | reverse complement strand
TGACTGAGAAAGATTAAAGTCGCCTACGCTAACTAAGAGCTTTTGCGACTCGTTAATGCTCAGTTGTTGAGCTTTTTAATTGGTCGGTGTTTCAGGAATGATGCCGCAAAAACACCTCTTTTATGTACGATAGTCGTACTTTTTAATTTGTATGTCAGGAGGTGGAAAGGAGGAAGGGGACCCGGCGGGGAAAGCCAACCGCTGATGCCGTGTACGCTCCAAAGGGCTCGGACCGACGTGATTGTATGTCAAATTCTGTCCAGTTGTGCTAGTGGACGTTCCCTATCCCCAATATTGTGTGGGCCACCTGTGCAACTGATCTAAGTTTCTGAGTTGAAGATTGCCTATTTTATCCTTGTGTAGTTGGAATTTTGTGTACTAAGCGTACTTTTAATGGCGAAATTACACCAATCAGCCGGGTGTCAGCAACCCTGTGGTTTTTTTTGGGGGGGGGGGTCACGCATTGTTAGTATTAGTTGTTGTTTTTGATGGCGGAGGGACTAAAGGATCAGGGTAGTTTTGTACGATGGTGTTATCGAATGAGGCCTTCTATTGTCAATGGAAGTGCCTCCTTTGTATATAAAAGTAGGGGGTGAGAGTAGAGATGGGGGGTGGGGGTGGGAAGGGGATTCTTGGTGGAAAATCTGTGGGCAACACAGGCTTGTTGCTTCCAGTATTCCACCCAGGTGTTGCTAGTATATTTTCCCTAGCACCTGTTTTAGGCCCCTTGTGTTAGTAAAGGTGAGGGTGGAATAAGAGGAAAGTGAAGAGAGGGCTTATAGTGGAAACTCTTTGTTCAACATAGGCTTGTTGTACGCAGAATTCCACCCAGGTGTTCACTAGTCTGTTTTCCCTAGCGCCTGTTTTGGGCCCTATTTGTTAGTGAGGGAGGTAGTAGAGGATGGGTGGAAAGGAGTGCTTTTGTTCGGAAGTGTTGAGCCAGTGCTTGCTCGAGGAGGTGGGCCAGTGCTTGCCCAGGTTTGTGCCAGTGCCTGCACGGGGTGGTGGGCCAGTGCTTGCCCAGGGGAGGGCATGGATTTGCTTGCTCTTGTGTGGGCGAGAGATTGCCCATGGGAGGGGCTGGGGTTTGCTTTGTTAGTTTTTGATTTGGAGGGCTAGTGCTTGCCCTGTGGAGGTACTGGTCCTTCCTGGTTCTGATCTTCCGGTGTTGGAGGGCTAGTGCTTGCCCTGTGGAGGTTCTGGACCTTCCTTGTTCTGTTCTTCCGGAAGGGCTCGTTCTTGTCCGCCAAGTGGAGGTTAATATTTCAGTCGTTTTCCTGTGTTCACTTGGCTGTATTCCCCAGTTGCCTCTCTCTTGTCTTTTGTCTTCCTTGTCTTGATTTGATTATTTTCTGTCAATCGTCAATTTTGAATTGATATTGTGCCCTTTTTGTTTTGTTAATGTCATGCATGGGGGGTGGGATGGGAGATGGGAGGGGAAGATGAGAGAAGAGATAACACACACACACACACACACACACACACACACATATATATATATACATACATACATACAGACACACATACACACATATATCCATATATTCTTAAATATATTTTGTATATATATATATATATATATATATATATATATATATATATATATATATATATATATATATATGTTTTTCCTTCCCTTTAGTATTAGTTATTAGTTGTTAGTTGATTATCTTTTGGTCAGTGGTTATGTTAGTTATTGTGAGTGGGTTTGCTTTGTTGGTTTGTTTTAGTTGAATCGTGTTGGAGTAGTGTTGTTTTAGTTTGTCGCATGCTATGTACAGAGCGGTTTTTTGTGGTGTTGTTTAGTCTATATTATATTGTTGGTTCTGTAAGGTTGGCTTTTGATGTCTTGGTCCTGTTTGCCCTTGTTATACTTGCTTGTCCCTCGACGCGATTGTGTTTCCGATTAAACTTATTGGTGTCCGTCTGTGGCGCTGTGCATCCCCTTGTTGTTAAAGGTGAATCTCGATTCCTTATGTGTGTAAGTTCTTTTTTAGGACTCGCCTTTTGGCTTGGCAGTTGTTGCCATAGTCCTGCCTCTCTTGTTGTTGCTAGTGCCCTTATGTGTCCTTTTGTCTTGGTATTTTAGTTAAGATTTGCCCGTTAGTTGGTCCTTGTGCCATAGTCTTATTTCCCTAGTTGAATCTGATGTTCAGTGGTATTTCTGGCTCCCTCGTTGTTGCGTTTGGTTTTCAATTCCTTGTGCCTTTTAAGGCCGATTTCAGGTCTTGCTTTTCAGCTGACGTTTTGTCATAGTCCTTTTGAGTCTGCATGTTGTTTTACTTGCTCTGTGTCCAGCTTAATCCTGTTGTTGTCATTGCTATGATGTCTAGTAGTCCTGGTTCTCTCGTCGTTACCATTGGATTTCGATTCCTTATGCCTTTTAGGTTGGTTTGGGGACTTTGTGTTTTAGCTGGCGTTTTGCCATAGTCTCTTTTTTAGTCTTGGTCCTGTTGTTGGTATGTTGTCTGGTAGGTAAGTGTATTAGGATTAATTGTTAATTGTTAAGTCTGGTTAATAGGTTAGTAGGATAAGTGGGTGCTGGCGTGTTGGATGGCTGGTAGTGCTTGTCTCTGAGCCGTGGGTCTAGGCTCATTTTCATAGTTCTGGTTTGTTGTGTTGCTGGTGTTTTTCTTTTTGTTTATAAGCGACCATATTTTTGGATCCCCTTTAGGTACGAGATGACGTTTTTGTAGGTAAGTTCTATATTTGTGTTCTTGGTCTTATCCAATATCTCTGGGTATGTTGTTGGTGTTCCAATGCGTTTCTGTTGTTCTTGGAAGCTGTTCCGCTGCACATTGTAGGTGGCACATGTGTTGAATATGTGGTCGACGTCTCTGCTATTGGGCAGTGAGGACAGTTGGTTGTTTGGTTCCCTTGGTCTTTGAGGTACATTCCGAAGCTCCCTTTCAGTAGTGTTTTTTTCTGTCATGATTCTGTTGATAATCCTTAAGTCATTAATTTCCATGTCCTTTGGGGTAATGATTTTCCTGGATACTTCTTTTTGTAGTTGGTGGAGATGCCTTCCCTTGTTGGAGTTGTTCCATATGTGATGCGATTTTGTGTTATTTTCTGTCGAACCTGACTGTAGAGTTCTTGGACGCTGTAGGTGAGGGAGTGTGTTTCGTTGTTGTGGAGGTTCTTTTTTGCCACTGTGTCCGCTTTGTCGTTCCCGGGGAGGTTTATGTGTGATGGCACCCAGAGGAATTCAATGGTGTGCTGATTTGTCTCGAGTTCTCGAATATGTTGCATCACTTCCTCGAGCATATTTGCTCTGCTTCGTGTTGCACCTGTTTCTAGGGTTTTGAGGACGCTGAGAGAATCCGTGATGATAACATGGCGCTGCTGGGTTTGAGTTTTGATCCATTTCAATGCTTCGTTGATTGTCCAAAATTCGGCTGTGTAGATGGAGCAGTCATCTGGAAGTCGAGCTCCGATTTGTATTTGTTGTTCTGGTACCACGATTGCTGCTGCCGTTCTGTTAGGTTCCTTGGATTTAGATCCGTCCGTGTATATTTTAGTGTATTCCGTATATTGGTCCTGGAGTAGTTTTTGAATGTCAAGTAGCATCTTGAAGGGATTTCGTTGTTTGGTTCCGAATGTTTGTGCTGTGAGGTTGATGTTTGGGGTATTGTTTCTCCACGGGGTGGGGTCTTGGATTTGCCGTTGCTCCGCTTGTATGTCAGTTAATTGGAGTTCTGCGCAGAGGGTATGGACTTCTTGCTGGTGGGTTTGGTACAAGTGTTTGATTGAATGTTCTTTCGCATGGCTTAGTTAGCGCCTTAGTTGGGTTTGCGTCGCTGTGTATTGAGTTCCTGATGGTATGTCTTAGGATTTGTTCCTCTCTGCGTAGTTGTAGGGGTAGTTCTCCTGTTAGTATTTGTAACTCTTGAAGTGATGTGTTGGGTAGTGTTCCAGTACATAGACGGAGAATTTTGTATTGAAGAGAGTCCAGTTGGGATAGCAGTCTGCTGTTGGCTGATGCTTAGACCTGGCAGCCGTAGTCTCATCTTGATCTAATTAATGATCAGTATAACATAAGTAGTGTGGGTTGATCAGCTCCCCATGTAGTTCCTTTGAGGTGTTTCAGCAAGTTGATGTCTTGTTACGATTTTTTGACGAGATTTTCGATGTGTGGTTTCCATGTGAGTTGTTCATTTAGTAGTAGTCCCAGGAAGTGGGTTTGTTTTACGCACTGGATGGGTTTGCCTTGTAGGTAGAGTTGCGGGTATTTGGGTTTTCGGTTGGTGGGGCGGGAGAAGAGCATCCCGACAGTTTTAGTACTTGAGATTTTAAAGCCCCAGTTATTCGCCCATCTGGTGATGTCGTCCAGTCCTTGTTGTATCTGTGTGATGTGGTTTCTGTTGTTGGGGTTTCCTGCTTTCCAGATTCCGCTATCATCCGCAAATTGAGGTTGATGGTGTTATGTAGGTATTCTCCTAGGTTGTTGACCATAAGGTTGAATAGAGTGGGGCTTATCACACTTCCTTGTGAGGTTCCGTTGTCCAATGTGTATGTTTCGGAGTATGCATCTCCTACCGGGTCTTAATTCGTCTTCCTGTGAGGACGTTGGAGATCCAGCGGTGCATTTGTCCTGTTATTCCATATTGGTTGAGTTTGGCAATTAGCCCCTTGGTCCATACTAGGTCGAAGATCTTTTATAGGTCGAGGAATAAGGCTATGAGATGGCGGTTCTTTTTCCTTGGTGCGTTGAAAGCGAGTTTGATGTCGGCTTCAAGTCTGGTGAGTTGGTCTATGGTAGATCGTTTGGGCCTATATCCGCTTTGATATTCCGTGAGTAGATGGTTTCGTTCGAGATGGTGTAGGGGTCTGTTGTTGATCATCGTCTCCATAATTTTGCAGATGGTGTTGGTGAGTGAAATTGGGCGATAGGATGAGGTAAGTTTGGGGTCTTTTCCTGGTTTTGAAATCGCTACTACAATGGCTTGCTTCCAGGTGGTGGGTATGTTGCCAGTGTTCCAGATGAGGTTGATTAAATCGAGGATAATCCGTTGCATGTTGACAGGTAGGTGTTTGTAGATTTCGTAGCCAAGATTATCCTCTCCCGGTGAAGTGGATTTCTTGTGGCGGAGCGCTTTGTGCCATTCTTGCAGTTGGAAGTTGTCGTTGAGCGGTGATTTCTCGTTGGATATCTCCGCAGTCTGGTCCTTAGAGAGATGTGGGTATTTTTGCTCCACCTCTTGGCGTTGTAGCATGAAGGTTTGAGTGTGATTACTGTTGCTGCTCGAGAGTGCAAAGTGTTGTGCTAATTTTTCGGCCTTTTCTTTGTTAGTTTCTGCTCCTGCTATCTGTGGTGTTGTTTTGGGGGTCTTACCTTTCACGGCTTTGATTTTGTTCCAGACTTCTTTCGTGGGAGTGGAGTGATTGAGTGTTGAGCAGTAAGCTTGCCAGGAGGCTTTTTTGGCTTGTTTAATTGTTCTTCTTGCTTTGGCTTCCATTTGTTTGTAGTTGATGAAGTCGGTGGAGAGTTTGGTATGTAGGAAGCGATTTAGTGCTTTCTTTTTTGCTTTTAGGGCTGATTTGCAGTCTTCATTCCACCATGGGATGGTCGTTTTTCCTGTTTTTCCACTTGTTTTAGGTATACTTTCCTGTGCAGCGTCGTTGCTTGCTTGAGTGATGTTGTTGTAATAAAGGGTTGTGTCAGTACTTTGTAGGTCCTCTATATGTTTTGTCCTTAGGATGGTCTGGAATGTGTCCCAGTCTGCCTTATTAGTTTTCCATTTTGGTATGCTGGTTTGTTGCTCCTTAGGGTTGTGTAGGTAAACTGTTGTGCGAATAGGGAAATGGTCGCTACCAAGTGTACTTTTTTGCATGACCTCCCATTCAGTGATCTGAGCAATGAGTGGTGTCGCTATGGTGAGGTCTATGGCTGAATATTTTCCGTTGGCCGGGTTTATCCTAGTGGGGGTGCCTGTGTTGAGTATTATCATTTGGTTGGTTCTGGCGTATTTTTCGATGTTTTTTCCTCTGGTGTCCGTATGGTCGCTTCCTCAGTCTATGTTGCGAGCGTTGAAATCTCCGCGGATGATGCTGTTGTTACCTTTGTCTTTGAGTATTTGGGCAAGTTCCTGAGAGGCGTTGGTGTTGGTGGTCCCTGGAAGGTATATGTTGTAGATGGTGATCTTTTTCCGGCCTATTGTGAGTATAATTCCTTGATGTTCGATTGTGTTGGTGGTAGGATTCGTGGTGTTATTGATTTCTGTGATGTTGTTGAGAGTGTTGTATATGTATATGGCGATACCTCCTCCTTTTTTGTCCCGTCGGTCCAGTATTTGTGGAAGCTGAGGTCGTATCCTTTAATTTTCGGTGTTGTTTTGTTCTGATGTAGGTGGGTTTCTTGTAGGCATAGGATATCCGGTTTGTTGTTTTCTGCGTTGATGGCTGATTGAAGTTCTCCCTGGTTTGCAATTAGTCCCTTGCAGTTCCACTGCCATATGATGAATTGTGAACCGTTGTTAGTATAGTTTGTATTTCTCGGTCTGTTGTGGTCGTGTTCCATAATTGTGTTGTTGGTATTTACGTGATTGTTTGCTACTTGTGCAGCTATTAATTGGTGGGGAGTGAATTTTCTCCAGTAGATCTTGTAGGGACCGGCAGAAGTCCTCCTTCCTGATTTGGTCTTGGTGGGTTTTTTGTTTTAGTTCGTTCCTTATTTCTCGTAAATATTGAGTTATGAGGGTTGAGGTAATGGTATCCGTTGTTTTTTGTGTTTCCTTCTTTGTTGATTGTTCAGTGTCATAATTTTGTGCATCCTTCTCCTTCTTTGTAGGTCGCATCTGTTACCGGAAGTGTTGGTGTTGGGTAGTGTGGTGTTGTAACACTTTTTGGTTTCGGCGTTGGGTTTTTGTTGTCGTTGGTGGTCAGGGTGTTGTCGCGTATCGTGTGTTCGGTGTCTAGTTGGTTTACCTTGGTTGGTGGTGTTGGTGCTAATGTGATTGGCGGTGTTGGGAGTAGTGCTGGTCTATTGTTGTTTTTATACTGAGGGGGTTTTTCTCCCTTGTTAGCACAGAGCCTTTGTTGGGTAGGTAGGGGGCGTTGTGGTTCCTGTTGTCTGCTTGATGGTACTGGAGTTCGAATGGTTGTTGGCATGTTGTTTTTAGGTATTGTGTTGTGAAGATCCTTTGAAGCTTGGTTATAGCTGATATTTTTTTCCTCCATTATCTTGATGATGTCTTTTTCCCTTATGGTGTAGGGGCAGTCATCGGAGTATGGGGCATGCTGCCCCCTGCAATTGGCACATTTGAAGGTCTGTGCCTTGCATGAGTCCTGGTGGTTCCCGCCGCATTTGTAGCACCGCTTGTGTCGTCTACAGGCTTTTGTGAAATGCCCCCATCTCTGACAGTTGCTACAGTACCGGGGCTTGTTGAGGTATTTTTGAAGCATTACTGTCACAGTGGTTGCTTTTGGAGACTTGAACTCGGAAACGGAGATGTGGCTGTGTTTAACGGTAAAATAATAACTTGTCGTTATAGTCTATGCTTTATGAATCTGCAATCCAAAAATAGAAACTGGCTGGATATCGTTTCCACCAAACATTCACTTCTCAGAGTCGACATTTTCAGACTTCATGTGTTTTACGATAGTGAATTCTTTCAATACTGTAAAGATCGTCCTCTTTCTTGGTCACTCGTTTAACTCAGGCTAGTAAGAAGTCCTTTTAAAACTTCTCCGTTCATATCTTCCAATGTGTAGACTGCAGGATCGCGTTCCCGTACTTGTCTTCTGATACAAAGAAATTATGTCCTCCTGTTAGGTAAATAGCCATTGCCAAAAGTACCTTTTGCTTTGCTAATGCGAACCCAATCTCCTGTGTTTAGCATTTCTTTCTTTCTTCTCATCTTTAAATTTTCCAAATAATAGATCAAGCGCAATCACGTCATTTTGAGTTGTCACTTCTTCTGGAACAAATCCGATGCTATGAGGGTTTCGTTGAATGTAAGCTCTGACTAAACGTAGTAGCACGTCAATGTATTTGTGAGTGTTGATATGTGAACATAAAGTCTTTCAACGTTCCACGACACTTGCTTTTGTTTAAAGAATGTCTTTGTTTCAATTCTTTTTCTAAAATATGTATTATGAAATTAAGTGTCTTTGTCGGTTTTCCATCGCGGATAAAGTCGACCATTTTGATTTAAGACCAGTTTTGAGGCTTGCTCAGAAGCCAGTTGAAATACTAAGCAGACGTCGAAAAGAAAAGAAAAGAAGTGAATGCTTTTTAATAGATTGTTTCAGACAGATGAAAACGCGGAATGTGACGTGTAAGTGACTGGACCTCCTTTCTGACACCAATAATGAAAACATTTCATACGATAGCTTAAATAATCGGGAGTGGTATGTTGTAAATCGATGAGTAAATAAGAATGTGGAAAATGAATGCATCGTGAAAAGCATAATCTAGCTAGAGTATGTCTAACTAGCTAATACATGAAATTGAGAGTTACATCTTGGACTTTTAAACAACATCAATAATGTGCATTGAGACCTATGGTACGTTGCGCTTTACTTTGTTCAAATTAACTTTGAGTAATGTAATTAATACTTGCATTACACTGATGTCCTTTTTGCGTAAACCAAAGCTTAATTCTTCGTCTACTCCTAGCATGTCATCGAAAATGGAAAGACGTGTTTTAATATGTTAGAGGGACGACAAAGATACAGCACCTCTCAGCTTCGACGTCAATAACTATGTAAACGGCCATATCAGTTGCTTTATAGACTTCTGAGATTTCATCAGTGCACAAGGTATTTTACACAAGTTTAATTTTTAAAGTGTAACAACATTAACAAAAATATTTCATATGTCAAATGAAACCCCACAAAGTTCAAGTTTACTTTTATTTGTCAGTCGGACAAAATGTATTTGGTATAGACATCCATCTCTTGTGTCCGAGCTCAGATGCTAGACTTGTCCAGTCACGTACATCCTTCCAGTCTTAAATCTGTTTGCGTATCTAACTGGCAGTGCACACTTCTTGACAAGGGGGTACTCAACTCGTTTTGAAATCACTATTCGCATCATATTAAAAAAAATAGTTTATCGCGAACAAATAAAGTTATGGTGGTCATGTCACTGTATACAATCCTGATAAATTTACCACAAATAATCTGCTGGTAACAAACTCGAAGAAAAGATTTTACTAACACAAAACCCGCACGTTATCCATAATTCGATGGAATTGCCTGGTTTTGTGTTATCAGTTTTTTTTTAAACCTTTTTTGGAAATCTGCTATATCTTGAACACTAACATCTGTCGCTGGTTTCATTTCATGGAATGTGGTGTAAATAATGATTACAGCAATCATGGCATCGACAGCTTAATATTCACGTAGAGCTTGGTGTATGTCAGAGTCTTTCCCAAGCACCCTTCTTCTTATACTGTAGAAATAGTAGCGGTATATAAAACTATAAAATGATACAGAGTTTGTGATTCATTTGCTTTTAGACAAACTCTTTGCATATGCATTCTCCCAGCTAAAAAGTCAGATTTATAGATGATCTCAAAAAGGGTAATTATTTAATATAAAATTTATACAACGTGTTGAATGATGTCCAACTTTTCCGAGCCTTGACGAGCAAAAGCTGGACATTATTCAACGAATTTCTTACCTTTAATATTAAATCATTACCCATTTGAGATTCTTTTTATCACATAGTTTTTATTTCAGTGGAAATTATTTAGATGGAAAGGAGAACGAATTTTTTCATTTATTCTGACAGACACTGCACCTTTCATTTGTTGTGCGTAACAAAAAGTCCCAACCAAAGTTAAACTAGTATTGACGTTTCAAAGTAGATTATACTTTTGTTACAAACTATAAATGAAAGAATATGCATCCTTTCGAATAAACAGAAAATTTTACACAGGCAAAATAATTTTTCAATGCAGAATGTCTGACGAGTGTGATGTCGCATTGTTTGATGCACTACCCGTACAGTTAACAATCCATGTTGACGTAACCTTAAATTGTCACTTTTACAGCTAAACATTACATTGATATTGCGATATTCATGTGAAAGCAGGTTTACTGGATGCAGAAGTTCCCATATCTACTGTAATGAATTTGTGACCAGATATTTGCAGTGTTTGATTTGGAACAGTGGACTACAAGATATGCAAACAAATTTCATTTTGACTCAGAACTGCATCACATATTTACCGCGTTAAATATGCAGTGTTTGGACACACTACTGTGAGTTTGGAGACCGGTTTATGTCCAAATTCTTCCGTAAACAGAGGTGGGTGTAATTATTTCTTTAAGTTAACATTTAAACCACGCTTGTATATAGGTTGGATTCCAGGCTACATATATACCACCTCCCTCAACCCCCACCCCACACAAGCAATACCCGTAGTTTGACTTCTTGTTGATACTGGTTTGTCTGGTTGTTTTAGCCATTTTTCATGCTATGATATGTTATACATGACATAACAAACCCCTAAGGGATAAATTAGCCATAATGAAACAGACGAGACCATTTTTCCGCAATTCCTTTTTGCGAGTCGATTCGAAAAATGGAGGCCAAAAATGTTCATTGGAAACAAAAAATTCCACAAGGCGGGGTTAAACAAGTTTTCCCACAATTGTAGCCAATCAGTAAAGAGAATACTGCACACTAATTTCATGGGCTTATTTGGACCAACCAGAATCACAAAGTGATATTTTAACGTGTGGTAATATCAAAACTATGAAACTGCACATACTATAGAAGAACTGTACCTACTATGTGATAAAATGTATTCGTGCACAGGAATGGCATTGGTGTGAAATATTCGTACGTTTGCCATATGGAATCTCCTGGTAAAGCATATCGAAGAATGTCAATCATATTTATTCACCAAATCTCAGTAGCCCTGAAGGAGTTCGATCTTAAGGCTATGTAAGCCTGTAACTTTTTCCTAGATTACACAATGTGGAATTTTAAATATCACTGCAAAATTGTAGCTGGAAGTAAATACATTGAAAATCTTAGTAGTAGTTGATCAAAATCGGACCATTTCATTGTTGCAAGTCAATCAGTTTTGTATAACTAAATCTCTATGTTGTAAAAGATACAGATGTCCTGTTTCACTTGAATCTGTACAAGTTCTCTGTAAAAGCGTTCTAGCAGATCCACACGTAAACTGCAAATTCTCTCTTGCAAGTGTCCATAAGGAAAATAATTCATGGCCCATCAGACAGAAGGTACTGACAGCACGGAAACCATATGACATGTTCTAGAAAACCTGCATCTATATTCCCATCCGTAAATCTTCATGCTATAACTAAGACACTGCATTTGGTCTCTTTGTCCAAATAAGATAAATCCTGCTCGAGTAATGTTTGTGTAGCCTGTAGTCCATCCCTATTTTTAGACCATTTTTGAACATGTGCAGTCGACTTTCGAAGCCACAATATTCAAAGTCACACAAAACATATATTCTTCTTTAATTGTTAAATCTTGATGAGCTAATGGTATTCAGAGTGACTTGTGAGTGCACGGATAACATCAACAGATTGGAGCACTAACTGCGTCGCTTTCACTAGTAGATCGGCAATTTCGTACTACATCGCTTATGTCGCAGGGTACGGCATGACATTGGTCGCAAGCCTCGCACAAAACTTGTCCAACTTGGAGTCTGCACAGGGTCCGTCAGACTTTTTCTGTGTCGAATTCATAATTCTTTGTGAATGTGTGTGCTCAAAATGATCTTTCTGGATTGGAACACGCTCCTTTTTATAAGGGAGATTAGCATGCCCATAAGGTAAACTGTTGTGGTTGGGAAGTCGCTCATATTTCTGGTAGACAATTTGATATACTTTTTTCCAAGGGTCGATCGACGATTTAGTGCTTTTGCAAATGTATAATTTTTGAGGATCCAAGGTTCTCACGTCAACATCTTTATCTTTTCCTGACTTATTAAGACGTCGTAATTGTAATCACTGGCAAAACTCAAAACAGTGTCTTGGGGTTGTTCATCGGTCCAAGTATCTAAACGCTTGTCTTCGATGAGAGGCCGGCATCTTCCTGCGTAATCAGTGTTATTGCAACCATCGATGTCAAACTAAAAGACTGGATCTCCTGACGGTTCTAAGATACAGTGCAAGTTTAAACGGGCATCGGCTGTAGCGTACTCTGCATTGCCAAACTTGTCGAAGCGCTGTTAATATAAACGATACATTGTTTGGTATTAGGATTTGTTGTCGTAGGGTTTTGCGCCATTTTCAGCACAAGATATGCTATACATGGCGGCCAGTATAAATGGCGGAGGAAGAACCTGGGAAAACCCCGGAAAGAACCACCGACCCACGAGAAGCTACTGGCAAACTTTCTCACATAACTACATTGGCCGAATCCTAGACTCGAATCCACGCAGACAGAGGTGAGATGGCAGTGATCCGTAACAGTGAGCGCTTTAGACCACTCGGCCACTCGGGGCCTTTTGGTATTATGAAACTGATCCCCAAATAAAACTTTGCGCTTCTGTTTCCTCTTGAAGGTGAAACATTTGTAGTTTTTCCGTCAATCACGTCAGACTCATCGTGCGATCGTTGGACGTGCTGAAATTGGCCCAAAAGTTTTGGAGGAAATGAATTCTGCAGGTCTCATAAAATCAGTCCATACAGGAGACTTCATACTGTTGAGATTGACGGATAGTCTCGAACGATCATCATGTATAGCTTGGAACTGTCGTTTAAATGTCTCTAATATCGATTCCCATTAATTATTTATAGAAACCCGCTGCCTTCTATGGCGGAACTTGAGACATAAACTCTTTAAATTTCATTGTGTACATTACGCGGTAGTTCGAACTTACCAGAGGTCACTTTTGGGTAGGTTGAACATAAAAAAAAATTAAGAAACTTCCAGACAACTTTCTTTCTTGGGAGATGTTGACTCTCAGTCTTATAGTGGATTTAGAGGTACTTGGTATCAGCTCAGGGTCAATCATGTCTTCTTCAAATTCGCTGTGCCTGAACTTTTGCCAACACTTCTTCGAGAGTGTTTGATTCCACAGAACGTCGTCTGCGCTTGTCTTCTTGTTTCTCCCGGGAAATGTGTGATCGCTTCATGCCAATATATGATTCAAATTTAATTTGGCTAGGGTAAACACGCTTGTTCTATATAAGTGGCACCGCCTGGCTTAGGAGAAAACACTCATTCAATTTCAATTTGTCAAGATGAAAAAGCCAAAATGGATCACAGTTCTCGCCATAGATTTACAGAGAGTGAATTTAAAATACACTACGATCAACACGTCTGACTGCTTCTCTCGTGTAAACATAGCTGTGATTTGTTCTGTCATAACAAGCTCATTAGGTTATAGAATGCCCAAGACGTCAAAACGTAACACCTAAGACAGGAGAAAAGAGAGACAAAATCATTAACGACAAGAAAAAGGACGTTGGTCTTCAACGTGTCCCAGGAGAAAAAAAATAAGAATTGGAATGGGCATTCAGAACAACAAAAAAAAACAAGCGATAACACCTTTCCGGTAAAGAAATTCAAAAAGGCGAGACAAGCAAAAGAAACAGCGAATGAACCATTGCAAGTTAAGAAATAGAAAACAAGAAAACAACAACAACAAAAAAAAAAAAACCACAAAAAAAAAAAGAAAAAAAAAAAAAACCTAATTTTGTGATGTGTTTTAAAATTTTATTGCGAGTATTATTCGCAAGAAAATGTCACGCGATGTAAGTGCATATTTGTTTTGATTTGCCATGTAGTATGCTCAACATTTTACGCACAAGACATAGTGGAGTGATGGACAGTGAGCGTGGTGCCTTGGATATCATATATGGAGTGTTGGATAGTAAATGACTGGGTGTTGGTCACACTACCTTATTCGCAGTGATGTACACGTATGGTGTTGGTCACTCTACACGGCAGGAAAGTTTGGAGTTTTCTTAAAAATATGTTTAACACTTTCTAAACAGCATTATTAACATGTTTTATTTATTTATACTATTGATCGAAACATATTTGCAATTATAATCTGTCCAGACATTGTTTCAGTGCTTCCTAATTTGATTCAATTTGTGTGCTCCTTCAAATGTAAAAAATGAAAAATGTAAGTTGTAAATTATTTACTTTTCATTTCTTTTCACAATTTGTAAAACTCCTTTTACAATTTTTATAAATCTGAAGATACTTTTCTTTTAAATCTCTGTCAATTCCATATTAGTTTAGAACTATAGTACTGCTTTAGTCTGGAGCATATTTTAAAATGTTCAGAACAATCTTTTTTTTTTCTCCGCTAAAGTCAGTGAGATTTTCGTAATTTTAGCGCTACATTTAGTCTAGGCCCATATTTTGTAATATTATGTCGGGAGGGGAGTAGTCACCGCGAATGGCATTGAGATTTTCGGAATAAGAACGCTAGTTTTATTGTAGGACAATTTTTCTTCATTTTTACGTTTCGCGGATGTGTTTTAGTTTCCGCTAAAAAATCGGTGATAGTTTCCAAATTTTAGTGCAACTATCAGTCTCGGCTATTTTAATCTAATGTTCCGGATTGTTTTAGTATCCGGAAAAGTCTGTGACAATTTCAGAATTTGACATTGCTTTTATTCACTCCCATTTAAGCCTTTATATTGAGTTGGCTCCTTTGATTAACGTTTTCCAAATCAATAAAATATAAGCAAATTTACTTACAGCTCTCCACACCTCTTAAACCTTTGCCTAAGTGGTTAGTGTGTCAGCCTTGGATGCGGGAGGTCGAACCCCGGCCAAATCATAACAAAGACTTATAAAAATGGTAAAAGCAGCTGCCTCACTTGGCGCTCAGCGTTAAAAGGTTAGTGTTAGGACTGGTCGGCCTGTTTTCAGGATTATGCGACTGGGTGGGGCATGATGCTACATGTCTGCGGCATGATGCCCCAGTGTTATACATCACTATAACTGCCACACAGCAGACATCGTAGCGATATGACTGAAAAAATTGTTAAAGATATGTTAAAAATCCAAATCACACACACACACACACACACACACACACACACACACAAACTTCAAACATGATCTGAGATTTATATATCATGCTTTACATATAAATCTCAGATATGCATGTAGGCATAATAATTACTCATGTATGTATCTGAAATTTGTATTAAAGTATACAGGTAAAGTTAGCCATTCACCTCATCTAATGACCGAGTCTTCAAAAGGAAGATATAAAACAATAGTTTACTACATCACGAAATCCCGTCAAAATGCACGATTTGTACTCAATTATATACTTGGACTTTACATTACGAAACTCAGATTACTTACTCTTTCTTCAACGTTTCACACGGAAATATTGCCTGACACTATGTCTTTTCGACTGCATACACACTATATATGTGTACTTTGTAAAACAAAGTTCCTTATTGGTGCTTATTACGTCAGTCCATGATCTCAGAGTGCTACCCATGCACATCTACGCTCTTCCTCAATCTGAATAATCCCCAATTATTAAATGCCACTTTAGTACACTTTTGGTCTCATCATACACTGCAAAACTGAAATTCCAAACTCTTTGAGGCTTTCAAATCATCTACCCTCAGACAATCTTTAATAACGATGATTCAGCCAAAATTCAGACGGAGTTAAGTCAGAGCTGTATGGAAGATATGGCAAAGGTTGGATTTATGTGCCGGTTCGATGTCATGGCATGGTTGGATATCTTATGTACCGATACCCAGATGGGTGGTTAGGAAGTATTCTCAACTATTGGCAAAACTTTGTATGCATACAAATGTCCAGTGAGGATAGAAGAGACATGTACAGCTACATAGACAATAGGGTCAATTGTATTGAGAAATAATATCTCTAAAAGTCCCTTGACAGTCGAACTACACCAAGAGATTTGTGGTCTCTGCCATTAACATATATTTGCAGAACGATTACACTGGTCTGCAACTCTTTAGAAGTCGTCTGTTTCAGAGATGAAATGTCCGATTTATTATGGATTTTGATTTGCTGAATTCAAATATGAAAATAAACAACCGATTGGCTACTGTTTCCAAGATATTTACGCTTTTAGATTTTACTTCTATGTATATTGTGTAGATAATAGAGTTTTAATTATAAATTCTAAACCTAGGTCTTTTCATGTGTTTATGGTTGCTAGACATGATAATATTTCACCAGTCCTGTTTGCGTAACACTTTATAAAACAGAAAAAAGGTTATATAAATAAAATTTATTATGAAACAAAAGGTAAAAAACTATTATGTATATATAAGTATATAGTTGAGTCATTATTCATTGTCTACTCGGCGCTTCCTGGCTTGTCTATTGTATTCATTAAATGGAGCCTCTCTTGTCACTGTCCAGGAATAGCCTGCAAACATTGATGGGCTCCATTTTCCCCGATGGCGCTTCTCCATTGTTGCAGTGCCCTGGTGAAATCTTGCCGTGCTCGTCGATCACTGTTCCGCAGTTCGTTGGAAAAAAATCTAGCTGAGAGTGCAAACAATATATCTGTAGTGACATGTTGCAACAAAGGCTTTTGTATGCCTTGAGGAGGTTTTCCGCCAACTCCCTGTAGTTGTCTGCCTTGTTGTTTCCAAGAACATTTGATGCCACTGACTGGAAGGCTTTCCATGACGTATTTTCCTTGCAACGCAGCGCACGGTCAAATGCATCACGTCGAAGTTCACGAATCTGACGACCAGCAAGACAAACTTCCTTTATCTTAGCTTCACTTAAAACCTTGGAACGTTTCCACGGATATACTTGAAAGCTGCTTGTGTTTTGTTCATGGCCTTGACCAAGTTCAGACCCAGCTTGGTCTGCAAGGGTGGTAGCAAAATCTTCCTTGATTCAACAAGTGGTGGATACTGACCACCTTTCCTCCCAGACTCCAATGACTGTCGGAGTAGCCAATCTCTCGCACGACTATCCCATTTGCAGAGAAAACAGCAGTACTTTGTGTATCCAGTCTGCAGACCAAGCAAGAGAGCACGAACCTTCAAATCGCCACAAAGCTTCCACTGACTTTGGTCATAGTTTATGCACCTCAAAGGTTGTCTCATGTTTTCATAGGATTCCTTCATATGGACTGCATGACCAACTGGAATTGATGGCAAAACATTGCCATTATGCAGCAAAACAGATTTAAGACTCATCTTCGATGAATCAATGAACAGTCTCCACTCATCTGGATCATGAACGATGTTGAGTGCTGCCATCACACCATCGATACTGTTACAGGCTACAAGATCACCTTCCACGAAGAAGAATGGGGCAATATCCTTTTGACGGTCACAGAACATGGAAACCCTAACATCACCTGCCAGGAGATTCCACTGCTGTAGTCTGGAGCCCAACAGCTTTGTCTTACTCTTGGATAGTTCCAAATCCCTGACAAGGTCATTCAATTCACCCTGTGTTATCAGGTGTGGTTCAGAGGAGGAGGAGGATGGGAGAAAATATGGGTCATGTGACGTTAATGGTTCAGCGCTAGAAGTTTCATCCTCTTCCTCTTCCTCATCTGTCTCAAGTAAGATTGTTTCTGGTGCATCAGGAACCGGCAGTCCTTCTCCATGGGGTACTGGGCTTATAGCTGATGGAATGTTTGGATAATGCACAGTCCACAGTTTCTTCTTTGACACACCTTTCCCAACTAGACGCACCATGCAGACGTAACAATTGCTGATATGACCTGCTGACTTTCTCCAAATCATTGGCACTGCAAAAAGCATAGACTTTCTTTTCCTGTTCAACACTGGCGAAGATTTGTTGCACAAGTGTTGCAGAATATGTGTGGGGCCCACTTCCTGTCCTGCCCTGTCCTGTCCTATCCTGTCCTGTCCTGTCCTGTCCTGTCCTGATCATACATGAAGAGTTGATTATGATGAATAATGTACCAAGCTTACTTTACATTGGATGTTTCTAAAATTCAAAGAACAACAACTCTATCATATGAAATATGAATGTCATTAATCTTTAATAAATAAAGAGTCTGAAATCATTGGTTACTAAGCAACTTTTAAAGCATAGCCAAATTCTTAGTCACTTATGTGAAAGTAGTACTCCCCAATAGAAATAAAA
>JAECUM010001891.1:0-123742 GCA_016617855.1 Megalonaias nervosa | reverse complement strand
CCCATTAAAGATTATATGCCACTGAAGAATAAAAATGCAATAGTGCAAACATTTTTTTTTTCTTTAAAGACATCGACTGATTACATAGAATATTAGATTTTTGAAACTCGCACGATCACGCAGTGACATTCACAGAAGTGAAGTATCTAAATATGGTTCCTAATAAATAAATAATAATAGTAAATAAATACGGATTCTGGAATGTGTTAAAATTTTTATGTTAGGAAATGTTTTTATCCCACAGTCAAGATTCTAGAAAAGAAAATCAGTTTTGCACATAATGAGTGGGGACTCAAATCGCCGACAAACATGTAAAACATTATCATGACGGTCCCCTTGTGCATTCTTTTAAATTTTCATCTATTCTAGTCATCCAACCTTTAAAATTTTTACAAAATTGCCCCTCAGTTCTTTTGTCTTTCAGACTTGAAATAAACTATTTATTTCAGTTTTTTTCAAGAACTCGAATGAACAACAATCGAACGAGACATCAATTCAGAAATGGAGTGTTCAGGACTTGGAGTAAGCCTTTTCGTTACATATTATTTATTAGGAAAAAGAATATTATGCTATTGTAGACAAAATATTAGATGAAACAGGATTAAAATAAAATGCAAAATTATTTCACAGGATATGCTAGATTGTCATATATCGTAAGTATATTTTGGTTTTATTTACTTTTGCCATTTCGACCTAGATTGGAATAAATTTATTATTGTCTTTTTTAAAATCTATTTCTTCCCTTTTTAGTGTTGGGGGTGGGGTGGGGTGGAATATTAGGGTATGGAGTCATAATCATTCTTTAATTGTTTTTGGCATACCTTTTATTATTTGTGAGCAGCTGCGCCATTCTCGATTCAAAGAGATCACAACAGCCCGAGTGATTATTTCGCTGATTAGAAAACACCGTGTAACAATTTTTTTTTGTTCCTGGGTAGTAAGTGTTATTTCCTAATTGCTTGTGCCTCAAAAGTATAGAAAATGGCTATTATTCCCCACAAACTTTGCTTTTGTGACCAGGACAGTGATATTTTGAAATTTATATATTTTCCAGAACATTCCAGATAGATTCAGTACTGAGTAAACTTGGAGTAACTTCTAGAACTTTCTAGAACTTTCCAGTATTATAAAAATAGTTGTATGAATACAGGGGCCTTAAGCCCACCAATTCAGTTTAGTTCCAGCTGCATAAGTGGATATATATCTGCATTTTTCTGAGATGATATCAAGAGGCTGAAAGCATCCGGCAGACGCATTTTGTTATGTCTGAGGTCATTTTATCAAGACAAGAGCGAAAAAGTACTCCGTGGAAGCATCTGCTAAGATGTGTGAAGCCTACAAGGCATATTCGGCATGCCTGTCGGGGATCAAGGCAAACCCTGGGCACCTCATTTCACGGGCGAGCACTGCAAAAAAAAAAAAAAAAACCTCTGGAAGGTAAGATGGACAATTGTAGCTCGGAATTTTATGTTATAAAATTTTTTTAAATTTTTAAAATTGTAAATGTTTTTAATTTTAAAATGTTTAACAATTTTTAATGTTATTGAAAAATATATCATATATGAAAAATGTTGCGAGAATCTGTTACACATTAGTCATGGGTGAAATAAATGTATTTTTGTAGGATGGTACAGAGGGGAAAAGAGAGCCATGAAGTTCGCTATCCAAAGAATTTGGCGGGAACCCACTGACCACTCAAGCAACTGCTACTTCTGCATGGTGGACCCTTCCAAACGTCGGACTGGCAAGAATCACGTATCCGGGCCTTCCTTCATCCTTCGCCCTGGTGCCACACTGCCCTGAGCTCCCCGTACCCACTCCTCCAGAGAGAGAGCAACCGTCTTTAGAAGAGAGCAGCAAGTCAGAGAGAGAGGAAGACGTTGTAGATCCAGATGACTATTTCAGAGGTGGAGCTGAGGAGAGAAACCCATACTACCACAACCAAAAAGACATCAAAGACTTGATCAGAGATCTTGGTCTCACCAAGTCCAATGCCGAGATTTTCACGTCTAGGCTCAAGCAGTGGAACTTGTTGGATGAAAGTGTGCAAGTCGCAGATCAGAGGAAGCTTCACCAATCTTTTTCAAGCTGCTTCACCTGTCAAGATGGGCTCTGCTTCTGCCACAATGTGACCAGTCTGTTCGAGGCAATCGGAATCGCCTGTAACCAGAATGAGTGGCGCCTCTTCACTGACAGCTCATCCAGGAGCCTCAAAACCGTGCTGCTCCATAATGGGAACAAGTACCCGTCTCTTCCCCTGGCTCACTCGGTGCACCTCAAAGAAGATTACAACAGCATGAAGATCTTGCTGGACGCCTTGAAGTATGATGAGTACGGCTCGGAGGTCATCGGAGACTTCAAAATGGTAGCATTCCTGATGGGTCTCCAAAGCGGTTTTACCAAGTTTCCCTGCTATCTTTGCCTTTGGGACAGCAGGACATCAAGGCGCACTGTCACAGGCAGGACTGGCCACAACGGACCGAGTTCTGTGGGGAGGAACAACGTCAAGTGGGAGCCACTGGTGGACCCCCGGAAGGTGCTGATGCTACCACTGCACATCAAAATGGGCCTTGTGAAACAATTTGTCAGAGCTCTAGATAAGGAGTCGGCAGCCTTCAAGTACCTTCAAGACTTCTTCCCTAAGCTGTCTGAGGCAAAGGTCAAAGCCGGTGTCTTCTTCGGACCACAGATAAAGAAGATCCTGGGGTGCAATGAATTCCCCAATAAGCTCACTAGTAAGTAGAAAGCGGCTTGGAACAGCTTTATCGCAATGGTTTGGGACGTCCTGGGCAATCTCAAGGCCTAAAACTATGTTTAGCTGGTTGAGACTCTGGTGAAGAACTACGGCACAATGGGCTGCAGGATGTCCCTCAAGGTCCATATCCTTGATGCTCTCTTGACTAATTCAAGAACATGTGAGCGTACTCGGAGGAGCAAGGCGAGCGCTTCCACCAGGATATACTGGAGTTTGAACGCCGCTACGAAGGACAGTATAACGAGAACATGATGGGAGACTACATTTGGGGGCTGATTCGTGAAAGCGATTTACAGTATAATCCTAAATCTCGAAAAACTACTCACTTCTAAATCTTTTGTGGTCATTTTTGTACTACTTTAGTATAAGTACATGTCGATTTTGATTCATATGTTGTTTTTTCTGACTTTATGTGAATGAAAAGACACAAATTCGCCCGTTTTCTCATTGGAAATATGTACATTTCAAAATATCACTGTCCTGGTCACAAAAGCAAAGTTTGTGGGGAATAATAGCCATTTTCTATACTTTTTAGGCATAAGCAATCATGAAATAACACTTACTACCCAGGAACAAAAATTATGTTACATAGTGAAATAAATAAATATTTCCGTAATGTTAATCATATGAGACTAAATCATTATCACATTGCTATTCTTTCAGTGTACTTCTAATAAGTGTTTAAAAACGATTTTTAAAAAAATGGACCAAACGTTTTGCTTACAAGCCACCCATAACTCGAGCTATCTCTTTAACCTTTTCGTCTACTTGCGTCAGTTGTATAGCATTGTTCCTGTTCAAATCCTTGTTCGTACTTACGGCTACTAAACTTCACTCGAGGACATTTTACTTCTCTAAAATGGTTCATTTGTCTGAAAGTAAACAGTATTATACAAAAATAAACAATAATGACCTACATATAGTAGGGCGCAAAACTATTTGTTAAATATTGGCAAACAAATGACAAAAGTTTACATTTTGGGGATTCAAGAAGTCTCAATAAATTCCATAAACACTCATGCAGTTTTCTTATACTCTATTTCCCATTAACTTGATTTTTCAGAATTCTTTCAAATTACCTACTTTTCCATTTTTTTAAAAGCTTTAATCAGGATTCCGTTTGGATATCGGATGACGTTACATCGAAAGTACCAGGTATGGATTTGAATTTTTATTTTTTACTATCGTTCGTGAAAATGAGGATAATGATTGATTTATTGATTAAATTTTTATTTGAATCATTGCTTGTTAATTGGATTGATATTACATCAACACCTTGCACTCAACCTTCAAGGCAAGGAATGCGTATGGTTAACCAAGCGTCAGAAAAATGATTTACTACACACCAAAATAATGCATTACAAACTACAAGTAATCATCAATTTAAATACCAATTTTTGCGAATTATGCAAAATCTATTCAATTTTACGTTACGAAAACATGTCTTTTGTACATTATGGAACGCACTCCAATTATGTTTTAAAGCTTGCGATTATTGGTCCTTTATAATTTGTAATACTCTACGTGTTTTAAAGATAAGTGTTTTCAAAATCACTTTTCCATCCATTCCTAGAAGATTGTTTAGCGGCTATGCTCAAATACCACCCCAAAATTTTGAAAACATATCTGTATCCATATTTAGATGACCTTATTAGATTTTCTCGCCACCGCAGCAATGCTTCAGTTTTGTTACAAAGTTAAGTGCACATTTGTTAGCTCTTGGACTTCGACTTTTTCGACAAAGCCACGTTGGCACGATTAACATAAATCCTCTGGAGTTGGACAACTTCAGTTTGGAAGGCATATATGAATTCCTACATACATCATCTGATTTTTGCGTTCAACTGAACTATATATATATATATATATATATATATATATATATATATATATATATATATTAGGCAGCCGTTGTTCCTTGTCAGACATCAATCCAGTATACAAGTCGTCGTGGAAACCATGGTCAGTGACCGATTTCAAGGAGAGGACAACTCCTAGTGGAGGGTAAGTCAACACTTCATTGGAGTGATTGTGGCTATGTGGGGACCAAACGTTACGAGAGAAATTTATTGATTTAATTTAAGCAGGCTATCTCGTGTTCTTCAGGTTTTATTGCACAAACAGTTAAACTTGAATAAGTTTTTATTTTGTGGAGATCAAATGCCAAGTTTGGTCAAATTTTAGGGAAAAAACAGTTTGTTATAAAGTGGAAATAATACAATTATTAACTTATTAATCACATCGAATTAGTTTTTGGATTTAGGAACTTGAAATAGTTGTATGATTACGATTCATTTCATTATGATTTTAAACAGCGACTGCTGCACCGCCAGGAAGCCAAAATAGTTGTTACCGTTCTCAGCGTGACGTAACTGGTGCCATTTACAAATCATTACTATACATCTCAGCCGGTAGCAACATCTCCTAATGTCAACTTACTTTCAGGACATAATCTGGGAACACATTTTGTCAATACCGCTTGCTCCTGTTTTCTTTATCTTCTTTACTAAACATATCATTTCATAGATACTGTCTATAACGTATGTATTAACATTAAACACGTTCATGCACCATGCAACAAAACGATTCATTCTAGGCAATTTTATTGTGATTAACCTTGAACACACACACACACATTCATATATATATATATATATATATATATATATATATATATATATATATATATATGAGAGAGAGAGAGAGAGAGATGCATAATGTTATTAGGCAACATCTTGTCCCAATTACATCTTACGGCCGGTTTCAATCAAGCAGATGCACACATTAAGTCTTATCACTATTTTAAACTGCAGTGTGTACAAAAAAGACGAAAGGATAAACACCTGATGCAGCTTAAAATGAAGACTTGCTTTATTGTCTCAAGACCTCTAATTAGATGAAATTAGTGGTTTGCCCACCATGTTAGAAGTTTATTGTGTACATCTGAAGGTGGCAATCTAACACGATTACTTATTGCTCTATCGAGCGGAAATACCAAATTCAAAAGTTATTCATGTCATTCGTGTAAAAAATGCACGTCACCAATCAACTGTGCTTATTTTTGTCGTATTTGTTTCCTAATTGCATTCATATATTTCATAATTATCTTATTCATCTCTAGTACATTCTTTTTTGTTCATTCATTCTTATTTTTACTTTCATTCTGGTCAAATGTTTATTTATTTATTCCGTTGTATTGACATTCTGAATAGACATTTATTCTGTTGTACTGACATTCTGAATAAATAGACATTTATTCCGTTGTATTGACATTCTGAATAAATAAATTGACATTTTCTCGGTTGTATTGGATTCTGACCACTCCGGTGGCCTAAGTGGTTAGAGCGTCCGCCTCGGATGCGAGAGGCCGCGGGATGGAACCCCGGCCGAGTCATACCAAAGATTATAAAAACGCTACTAGCAGATGCCTTGCTAGGCATGCAGCATTGAGGTTAGTGTTAGGTCTGGTCGTCCTGGTGTCAGGATAATGTGACTGGGTGAGACATGATGCTACATGTCTGCGGCATGATGCCCCAATGCTAGACATTACCATAAACTGCCACGCTGCAGACATCGTTGCGATATGACTGAAAAATTATTAAAGTTACCTTAAAAATACACACACACACACACACACACACACACACACACACACTGTAGTTTGAGATTCTTTGCTTAAATTCATATTATTGGCGACATCGCAAATAGAATTAGATTATTAGTGACAATCTAGGTTAATTCTGGAGAGAAAAAAAAATTTCAAGAAAAACCTTAACATATATAGTGATAATCATCAAACTGACACTTCTTTCTTCTCAATCTCTCTCCATTATAAATATTTTGCCTGACAAACCATGTTGAATTTGCCATTGCATAAGGGGCCGTCCATTTTAGTACGTACGCATGGAGGGGGGTTAACCCAAATGCATACGCTTGCGTATGGGGGGGGGGTCTACTGATAATGTACGTATGCATAGGAAAGGGGTGTGTGTGTGTGAATCCTCGATAATAATTTGTCTACATTGGCCTTCAAATGAGCCACAGCTACCGGGAGAAGTAGAACTGTGGGAGAGGTGTCACTTGTATGCCACCGTACCCCTGATTGCTAGCTATCACGCAGCTCAGCAGCGAGTCTGACACAGTCTGGCGGCATGCCCCATGGATTACACATCCTTCAATCTGGACTCACTGCGGACTGCCGCTGCCTCAAGATTTTAGCTGCCGCTGTGCTCTGTTCGTGCTGATGTTGCTGCCCCGACTTTAGTACTAATACTGGTCTGTACATCGGTCTACTATTAGTACAACAGATGTTCAGTCGACGCACTTATTATATAGAGACTAGTTCACCGAGTTTAATAATTGTGTTTTAAGATCGTAATAAAAGTGTTTTTGAATATTCAGTCAGGATGGATAATACGGTCAAGTATAACTGTTTGTACAAAGCTGTGTGTAAAACTAAGCAGCAAGCTAGTAAACAAGAACAACGAAAAGAAACTAATCGGTTATGGGATAAAATAAAGCGTGATGAAACTACGTATAAATATGTTACTGCTAATCTAGCAAATAAAGCGTTGGCGAGCAGAAGCAATCTTGTGTCTTTCTGGTCACGCGCGCAAATACCAGCACCGGCACGAGTGGCGACTGTATCGAAGCCTGAAGTACCTGAGATATCCTCTCATGCTAACGTTGACGCTTTAGCACCTACAATCATGATTTCAGCTGCATCTGATGTGTTGCCACCTATATCGGCTGGCGACGCTGCATAAAGTCCGTCGACTTCAGCCATGTCTGAACCTACCGCCAGGATCACGAAAACAGCAGAAACTCCACAACAGACCAGTGTTCAACGTGACATCTCTGAAGCCCAAGAACAGCTATTAGCTTTACTACATTTAAGAGATGCAGGCCTCATAACAGAGGAACAAAAGGAGAAAATGAAGTCAGTTGAATTGAATCTGAAGCAAAAGAAACTGAAATTTAAACGGCTGCGCCTGAAGGCCACAAGGCAGCGTGAGCACCGTCTCAAACTCAAACGAACTCTCGAAGATATAGCGGAAGAACATCCGAATCTGGGGCAAAAACTACGAAAGTTTACAAGGGATAGAGGCGGTAGACCGGCCATCACAGACGACAATCCGGATCTTCTCGAAGCAATTATTGATACTGCGTCGATTGGTGCTGCTGCCAGCGACCGGCGCTGGTCACATGAATTGCGATCGTGTAAGACACTAGATGACCTACATAAAACCTTATCGAAACAAAGCTATTATCTGTCGAGGTCGGCGACGTATCTGCGGCTTCTTCCAAGACGATCCAACTCTATGGAAGGCAAACGTCACATAAAGACCGTACCTGTGAAACTGACAAGAACTGCCAATACCGCTCACGACCGTCACAAAGATGCAGCATTTGCGTTTGTATCTATGTCATACCTAGATGAAATCTGTTCTATGTTTGGAGTAGACGTGTGCTTCTACCTCAGCCAAGACGACAAGGCTAAAGTGCCAATTGGAATCCCGGCAGCGACGAAGCAGGCGCCTATTCTGATACATCTCGTGTATACAGTGCGTTTGCCAGATCACGACTTTGCTGTCGCTTCTTGCCATAAACTGATCTCATCTGTCTATGCTGCCTGTGTCGTGACTCCAGGAAAGTTAATCGATGCTGTAACATAATCCGATCCTACGTATATTGCAGTGTTCTCAATGAAACACGGCAGCAATACATCTTGTACACATGGTCATGATATGGAACGTCTGCGCTCAATTCCAAGTTTCCAGCCAGTGATGTGCACAGCTAATGGTCGCGTGAAACCAATAGTGGTCGTGGCGAGTGATGGAGGACCGGACGAGAATCCAAGATTTCGCAAACCTCTATAGGCTTCAGCCGCTAGATTTGTTGACTGGGATCTGGATGTGTATTTGTCAGGCACCTACGCACCGCATTATTCAGCCTACAACAGAGTTGAGCACCGGATGGCTCCACTGAGCCGAGAGCAAGCCGGACTAGTGCTACCTCATGATCACTACGGGTCACATCTCAATGCATCAGGAAAAACAATCGACGAGGAGTTGGAAAAGCAGAACTTTGAGAAAGCAGGAAAAATACTGGCAGAAGTATGGTCCGCAGTCGTATTAGATAAGCATGATGTCCATGCAGAATATATTGACCCAGTAGAGCGTGAGTCACCCAGTGAACCAAAAGTCAAATGAGTCGCGCATCAACTCTGGCAGAGTCAATATTTTCTGTAGATTATTAAGTGTGATGATTCCGGCTGCTGTCGCCCATGGCGCACCCCATAGAAAAATTACTTTCCTGAACGTTTCCTGCCCGGACCTGTCGTACTGAAACATTCTGCAGCTGGTCTTAGCATTCCTGATCTAGAATCTGTAAAGGATCTGACGCACGCGTACTACACAGTTCACTTGCTCAGCGGCTAGCTTTTGGATCATCGAAAGTTCCTTTGAACGCGTCATTTGATATGCACTGTCCGTCACTTGCACAACCTGAAATTATCAAGCGCACATGTTCCGTGTGCGGCCGGAGTGTATCACTCGTCGAAGGCCAGTGTAAAACGACATCAACGCATTCACACTACTGAGTTTACTGACAGTGAGAACAATCAAAAGGTGGATGATGACGTCAGCAACGCTGTTGATATTGAGACGGCGGCCCAGCAGACTGCAGCTAATGCTGCTCTGCTTCAGCCTGACATTGCGCCTGTTGACGATATTCCTAAAATACGTAACCTGTTCGACTGGGTTCAGTCGGCGTTTGAATTTTAGCGGACACTACACAAACTTTTTAAAGTTACGCAGCTCATTTCTTTGATGCAGACAGACGTTCAACGTCGGTGGACTATCTGTTTTATTAAACATGTTAATATTATTAATCCTTGATCGTTTCTGCGTGGATTAAATATAGGCCGTTCTATAGAATTCGTGCGGGTGAGTGCGTCAAGCGTACGTACGCAATTGGGTGTGTGTAAAAAAAGTACGCTTGTGTACAGGGAGGGGGGAGGGGTGAAGCTTTGCCAGATTAATAAATGGATGGCCCCTAAATGACAAATTTTTATATTTATTTAAGAAAAAATCTTGTAATAAATGCAAATCAATTTTCACAACTAAACATTTCTTAGAGAAGGATGTGTTTTTGAGGAGATAATCAAGAATTTAGAAATGTCTGGACAAGTCCATTCTTTTATTTACTTAAATATAAAAATTATTACGCTCTGCATGAAGAATAATATTCTGGTGCATTTAGAGTCACTCTACTGAAATGTCCCTTAATCTCAGTTTAATGAAATTATATAAGCAAAGGCATGAACGATAATTTTTTTTAAAAAAGTGATCAAGTGTCATTTTGCTAACCAAAGTTGAAGGTTAAACCTAAGATTTTTCTTCCCCCTTGTCCTTTATTGCTTATTATTATCTGGGACAATTTTGTGCTACACACAGAAAAATGATGACTCATCATAGGGCAGTAACAGATTGCTATAAAAGACTGCCTTTGGCACTGGTAAAATCGCAGACAAAAGTGACATGTTCGACATGCCACAACTATACCAATAAAATCCCAATTCAAACACTGATCAAGTACTGTGTAAAAAACATGTTTTAACAGCTCTAATGATTGATGAATCATGCCACATCGTGAAAAAAAAATAATACAGGTTGTACATACACTAAGTTATTCTGAGTTTTTAAATGTTCATCTATACTAATAAATAATTACAAATAGTTTTAGCTCCTTGGGCATTATCTATATATTGTACATATATAACAGGTATGGATGATTTTTTTCTAATCAACCTGAACATAGTTATAATTGGGTCATACATAAAAAGCAGTGATCTACTTTCAGGTACAATCATATGTATATAACGAAAAAGTTATTGTTTTTAAATAATGTGTTCCGTCATTGTTTATATTTCCAGACTGACTACGAAATCTGACAAAACCTCCACCAGCAACTCAAATGTTACTGGAAGAAAACCTACCTCAAACAACATGACTTTTTAACTGTTTGAGACCATTGTGCTCTGTATCAGCGGGGAAAGACTGTATGGAAGATACACGATGGTAACACTGGAATCAGATGTATATGGTTGAACTGGATTATAATGACCAGCAGATCCTTTGATGCTGAAAGAAATACCAAGATTGAGATGTGTCCATGTACAGCTCTACGCACTGCTCTTCTAGTTATAATCCTTTGAAAGAATTGTAACATCTGATCTTTTATCTTCAAGGAGAATAGGTTTACTTTTACTTGGAAACGTTCAGTAGTTTGTAACATAAAATAAAATCAAAGAATAAAAGGGTGAGCCCTGTTTATTTATATGATCATATACTCATCCCAAGTTCATTCATAGTGCAAGTTTAATGTTAATAAGTGAAGTTCAACAGGAGTTTTAGCATAGACAGATTGTCTGCACACAGATCTACAAAGTAAATCTCATACTGACAAGAAAGTATAAAAGGAAGCATTTTAAACAGGTCACAAATCTCAACTCCTTTCCCAAATAATGAAGTGAATTTTAGAGGGGGTAAATAAAACAGACTTTAAAAGAAATACTAAGCTTACATTGCAGTAACAGTTTAAAAAAAAACAAAGTAATTTGCAGGTAAGACTGGGTTCAGAGATATTTCCACCAATTCTATAATTAAAATATTGCCAGTTGAAAAAAAACCTATTTTGTACCTGATTATTAAGGAGTTTTAATGGTTGCTATGAAAGCTGTCGAAAAACAGAACCTGACTAAAAATACTCCTTGAATGTTTGACACAAATGTGGCCATTTCCTTAGATGTTATTGTTATGGCAACTGTCACTTCATACGTTTATGGAGGACAGATGATAAATGAATAATTTATGGCACTGTATTTGTCATGTCTCACTTTCAGTGATGCTCTTAGCAATTGAAACACATCTCATATTGTTAGCCCATTTCATAATTATGTTCATATGAAGAGTTCTTTGGAACCAAAGTTTGTGTCATTATGACCGTATGGAAAGTTATTTTAAAAAAGATAGACAGAGCATGCTGATTTATAATTTTCATGTGACCTTAACTTAGACTTAAATCATGGCTATGGTATCTCTAACTATGATATAAAACTGGTTAAAGTTTCATGAAAACATCTTCAGTTATTCTTTAAAAAAATGTACGAAATCACATAATTACATTTTACCTTGCCTTACTGTGAACTTAACCTAGTGGCAGGGGGCCTGTATATGGTACATGCCACACCATACTGCCACAATATATACATGGCATAGTTGCATGAAATCTCTCCAGCTGTCACAAAGTTAAGAGCTGGACAAACAAAGGTTAACAAAGGATGGATGGACAACGTTTTAACATAATGTGCCTAATTTAATACAGTTGTAAAATAAATGCATCTATAGTTGTATAATTTAAAATGACACCTTAAGTGTTCTTGCCTTGACCTTGACCTTGCAAAATATCAGACATTGTATGCAACACACACTGCATCATTATACACATATTCTTCCTAATACCTTAACATTTAAGATTGAACAATGAAAGTAGTATATGAAAGATTATATTGGATGTGAGCATATTCAGTTTCATCTCTCTCAATATGGATTTTAGTTCAAGCCTTGACAAGAAATATACATACATTGGCATGTGACCTTACTGTTGTTGCTAAGATTATGGCGGTCACAAAAATCCAATTGTAAAATTGTACAATGTAGTATATAATAATAAAGTACTTTTAATAGCTTAAAGTTATAGTCACAACATCACAAGGAAGTAACCTTTAAATGATTGTGACCTTTACTTTGTAGATAGGATCTTAATTGTGATACAAGACCCACCATCCCAAATATTTAATTTGATGGGTTCATTAGTTAAACAGCTTCTAAGCTACAGTCCAACCATGATAAATAACACTGACCTTAACTAGATTGCAAAAGAGTGTTTGTAACAAAACCTTAATTCATGATGCATGAATATAAATTCTTTTATCCCACTATCCTTGAGAATTATTTTAGCTAGGGCATCAGCACAAAAATACATTTAAAAAAATTATATTGATCCAAGAGTTTAGTCCTGGTTTACAGATAGATCAATATATCACTTGCTTTATTTAAAAGTTGGGAATTACAGTTCCAGACAAATATGGCAATGTCCACTTTTGAATCAGAAATGAGAACTATTAAAGTGGCTAATTTGACACCTTTATCCTACATATATGTAAAAGTTTACCAATTTCCATACCACTACTTCTGTCTGATTAAAAGTTACAAACAGTCCACTAAATCTAACCTTAATCTGTGACCTCAGTCTTCAAGAGAGAATGACAATACACTCGGGTTCCAATGTGTAAATTTACAAAACATCATACAGTAAAAAGATTAGTTTCAGTAAACCTTCCCTGCAGAATAATATAGAGATTTTGTACAAAATTACACATGTATCCATCCACCTTGATTCCACATGTTCTTGAAGAAGTATGTGGCAGTGTCACCTACACATTTTTCACAATGGATGACTGCTTGTGTAAACATCAAATCTAGTGTAATCCAAAGTGAGATACAGGAATGAAAACTAGAATTAGGTAAATGACGTGAAATGACATCCCAACACAATTCCAATCTATACAGTGATAGGCTATGGACTGATCCACAGGCAAAGTTTTCGACACTGTAAATGTGTATTTCTCTTTTCTTTTCAAGTTAGTGTGTACATGTATGTGGTGGGAATCTTAACAGTTTCAAAGTTATGAGACAAGGTCAAGTCTCCTACTCTTGGGTCATGAACCAGAATAAGTGTTGAATGTACAAGTGCATATATTCCCTTGTGCCCATTAAGTGAATATAGTTCAAGGATGGAGATCTTAACAGTTTTCAAGTTGTGAGCCAGGGTCAAGTTTCCAGCCAAAGGATACAGTCCAGGCTCTGTGCTGGATATATATATCTATGTCCCCTTGTGCCCTTCAAACATATACAATGTACATACTTAAAGGATGGAGATCTTAACCATTTCCAAATGATGACCCCAAGAGCAAGTATCCTTTCTCAGGGTTTGTACTGGAAATGTGTCCGATTTCTTCTGATGTCCTTCAACTAATATGTGGTTAGAATGTCAGGATCTTGACTGTTTCCTAGCTATGACCCAGAGGTGAGTCCACAACTTAAGGAGCATGACCCATGGTTCATATTGGATATACCAGTATGTCACCTCCTGTCCTTCAAATTTATGTACAGTTATTGGATGAAGATCTCAACAGCTTCCAAGTCGTGACCTAGTGGAAGCATACTCCGAGGGACCATCCCTGAGGCAAGAACAAAGTGTATACCCCAAAAAGACCAATGCAGAAGATATAGCCTTGGACTTGAAGATGACACAAATAAACTTTCAGATCTCCACCAATAATACTTCAAATATTTAGTTTTTTTTTATAAAAAATAATAACTATCCCAAGATAATGGTCTCATCTAACGAGTCATAATTAAAATTTCAAAAACACCGTCTACATCTAAAGATTACCCCCAATCATATCCTAAAGTTTTAAATCTGTTTCTTTCATGGTGTAGTAGAAACACTACATTATTAATTGAGGAACAAACAGGCAGTCAGGAAGACCTAATCGCATCTTTTTAAAAGATACATGTGGTTAAAAGTCATTGTAAATTATATTTTCACTTATTTAAACATTACGACTGTCAATGATAATTATGGAATGATTTCAAACACTATCAACGCTTAAAAAGTTTTGATTGGTTGACAATGCACACCTTTTATGAAATGGCTTATCATACCATGAGAAACACAAAACAAATTTACACACTTGTATATTTGATCTTAATAATATAACCAATCACAACAGACATTACTATATCAATATGATTTTTAATTTTCAATGATACTTTTATTACAATTAAAAACAGCCAACTCAATCTAAAACATTATTTTATATCTTCCTATTAATATCAAGTTCCAAGTGTCTTTAAAGTTTTCATACATTATAAATTTTTCTTTCAGTTGTTATTACTATAGAAGGAATAGTTGTGATGTACATACAAGTAGTGAATGGGAAAATGAAAACCAAAAATAGCCTATGCACATTGCATTTGACAATAATAATAATACTAATTATTATTATTATTATTATTATTATTATTATTATTATTAGTTTTATCATTAGAAATTAAAGCTTTTAAATTTTGCAGCTTTTGTGGGATGATGTCTGTAGGTAATTTCATGGTATTTATGATAACTGAGTTCCTCAGATTACTTGATATTCCAAATCTACTAAAGATAGCAACATGAAAATTGTATTTCTTCCTTCAGATGATAATTTTTAAAAGATACTAGAATTATTATCTTTGTCATGGTACTCGACAGCAACACTGTTTTACATGCAAACATTTGTACAAAACATTATTTTCCTCTTCCAAGAAAGCAAATTTAAATGTATTTTGTACACAAAAACACAAAACATTCATTGGATGCAATGTTGATAAATTATAGATCTGATCAAGGTAAAAATATGCACAGAATCCTTCGCCATAACAGTTACACTACTTTCAATATGAATTAAGTTCACAATGAGTCTCAAAAAACAAAAGGGTTTTGGATTTTAATATATTGGAGTCATTGCCATGCCTCTGCTATGTTTGCTTGAATAATTCTGCTAAACAATGGTTTTAATGGTCCTGCATGTGATATGATGCCTGAAAGTAAAAAATTAATGAATAAGGAATAATAAAAAAAAAACAGATTCATGAAGCTTGATGCTCTGCTGAATGTATCTGTAGTACATACAATTTACAACAAAGAAATGTTGAGCAAAACAACTGAATTGTGGTTTAACAGTAAACATTTTCTGAATTAAGCAATATTAATGACATTAGAAACAGTTTCTGGTTATGTAGATACTATTCACTGCAGTTATGTACTCAATTAAAGGTCAAAGGATGAGAATATATATCTATGCACTTACACTCCACATTACTTTCCAGTAATGATATCTTTATGCATTATATTGAATGCCTATCCATTTCACCAACACTAATGTAAAAAATATAGTGACTTACATTTGCTTCAAGCATCGATTGGAAATTATGGTGCCAATTAGATCATTAAATAACCCAGCATTTGTAAGACACCCGTGTAAACTTACCTCAAGCCATTTTTCCATTGGTTGGAAGTATCAAGCTCCAATGTATCTGTTGAACTGTCTGATATTTCTCCTTCTTCCATCCTCTTGATCAAACTAATCCCATCCATCATGTAGTTTTTCTGCAGGACACATTTCTTCTTCCAGGATGTCCGTCTTTGACTCGTGTTTATATGGAGGCATCAGTTTCTACGGTTATAGCACCAGTTGTTCAAATATGTATACATTATTCCTGTGCAATATTCACAGAATTTGAAAACAATGCCAACACTTTTCAGGTCGACTTTGATTATCTATGACAGCCCATAAGTTTGACATGTACATGTACATGTACTTCATGGGTCAGAAAATCGTTTTAATATGGACAATGATCCTCTAGACTTTTCTGAAATTGTATGTTTTGTCTATATTATAGAATAATGCTCCTTCAAGCTTCATTTCTCAAAGCCTGTTGCAAGAACAGTAAGAAAACTTCATGTGTGAATGGTTGCATGTAATCTGAGGGCATCTATTTACACTAGTCACTGGAACATCTGGACTAAGGTATCATCTGTATTTAATTGATGGAGTTCACTTTATTTATTATATATGTAAAACTTAAGCACCACTGACCCACCAGTTTAGAAGAAATTAGCTATAACATTGAAAAGGCACATGTCTGCCTTGTTTGCACTGCCAGGTCTGTAGAACTGAACCCGATTGTCATTTGTGGACCAAATGGTACAAAGCAGACAGCACATGGCATTCCAATGATTATTATTGTATGGTAAAGTCTACCAGACATCCATACTTAATTTGACAGAGTTTGTTTCAGGCACATGGCCAATCAGGTAGTGTTTGTTTTTAGTGGCATGACCAATCAGGCTGAGTTTGTTTCCAGTGGCATGGTGAATGGGATAGAGTTCGTTTTGAGCAGCATGGCCAATGGGGTAGAGTTTTGTTAGAGGCAAATGGCCAATCAAGTAGAGTTTGTTTTGAGTGGCATGGTGAATGGGGCATTTTTTGTTTTGAGTGGCAGGGCCAGTGGGGTAGAATTTGTTTTCAGTGGCATGGCCAATGAGGTAGAGTTTGCTAGAGGCAAGTTGCCAATCATGTAGAGTTTGTTTCCAGTGGCATGGCCAAAGAGGCTGAGTTTGTTTCCAGTGGCATGGCCAAAGAGGCTGAGTTTGTTTCCAGTGGCATGGTGAATGGGGTAGAGTTTGTTTTGAGTGGCATGGCAAACGGGGCAGAGTTTGTTTTGAGTGGCATGGCCAATGGCACAAAGTTTGTTTCAAGTGGCATGGCCAATGGCACAAAGTTTGTTTTGAGTGGTATGGCCAATGGCACAAAGTTTGTTTTGAGTGGCATGGCCAATGGCACAAAGTTTGCTTTGAGTGGCATGGCCAATGGCACAAAGTTTGTTTTGAGTGGTATGGCTAATGGCACAAAGTTTGTTTTGAGTGGTATGGCTAATGGCACAAAGTTTGTTTTGAGTGGTATGGCTAATGGCACAAAGTTTGTTTTGAGTGGTATGGCTGATGAACATGTTTAATAGTAATCTTCATGAAAATCTGACAGCAGTTTCATTCATGTGCAAACACTCATGTACAGATGTATGCAACTATTCAAATCTTGCAAGATGTTTGTTTTTGTTGGTTTTCATGGCATTTTAAACACATTATTGGCAATATCATGTCAAGGAAATAGGAGCTAAGCACCCTTCCCCAAGGACACAGAGGAGGCTGACCTGGGCTGGCCTGGAAAGGTATCCAACCCTTGACCTTTAGATTAGGAGTCTGATGCCCTACTAAATGAGGTACCATGACGACCTCTATCTCTGAATACAGACTAAATGAAAACATCTGACCCAAACTATATTAAGCAAAAGCTTTATTTATTTACAGTCATTGCTTTAATATCTGCTCTACAGACAAAAATATTAGCAGCATATTTCATCCTTAACAAAGGATAAAAAGCTAGCATCTATAATGTATGAACTGCAGGGAGCCAAACAAATAGTTCTTATTTACTTGCCCAAAAGTATATTTAGGTCAAAGAACATCTAGAGATATGTTATTCTTAATATGTGAAAATATGTGGCTTAATTGAACACTGGAGTTGTATCCATGAGGATATTTCAATGAAGTACTGATGATAATGTTGTTGGTTGGGGAGTGGGGTAAAATTAATTAAGTACTACCTACATGCTATTATTGCACTGAATTTTCCTGGCACCAGTACCCAGTCCAAGGGCATCATTCCCTATTCCAATGAGTAATTGGAGGTATAGAATAAAAAAACCGACATGATCCCACTCTGACACTTTAGTCCAATTACGAGAATATCTTTCTTTTCTCAACTTGACCAAGACTGTAAGAAGAGGGAATTGTTCAATAATAGAAAAGTATTACATAACAAAATGCATAAAAACTAGTTTACCCCCCCCCCACTATATTTTTACAAGTAATACATCACCTGCTATTATAGCCCTGCTGAATTTACTAGCCTGGTGTTGTCAGTAGGACGTTCTATTGTCAACTGGAGGTTGGCTTGACAACTTGTTGTGCTGATACAACTGGACCCAAAGTATAAATGCCCTCATCTCTATGCCACTCAAATACAATCACAAGAAAGTGGAGTGAGAATGCCCGAAGGCCATGACATTATCTAAAGTAGAATTATTAAAATAGGATCAAGAGGCTGCAATGGAGATGACCTCATTGGTTTTTCTTCATTGTCATAAGAGATCTCTCTCTCAGTGAGAGAATGATGAGCTCTTAATAGTCTGAACAATCCCTATCAAGATGGTGACTAACAAAATGTCAAAAGTAACTTTTGAAGGAAAAAAAAGGACCATTGGAGCACCTTCTTTTGCCTTTTGACCTAGATCAAATTGTAAAGCTCTCACAGGGCAAAGGAGTTTATCTTAATCATTGCCAGCACAGATACAACTAAGATTTGGGAATGAAATAGGAAAAACAGCAACCAAAGGTAGCTGATTCTTGGCCAGAAACCCAGAGTTCACTTAGAAATGAGACCAAATCATAGTTACCACTAAAACATAAATGACCCCTTTATCATGACAAAGCATTAATTTCACTCCTTCTCCTTGCTGATGCTAAGGAGACGAGGAAAACTCTTTTAAGTGTGAGATTCTCATAGGAAGCTTATTTCTAAGATCCATAAGGAGGTCTAATGACCAATGATCACAAAAGAGGTTCCATCTTGACATTACTAAGAAACTGCACTCTCTTACCCAAAGTACCTTATCAATTTTGGAAGAAGGTCCAACCCTATAGTGGATCCCATAAAGAGTATTAGAAAGGACTGTCCTACAGCCCTGAATGGTAGATACTGATCAATCTTCTTCAAAGAGAAAAATAAGAAAATCTACAATTGCAGTTAATGGGGGGGGGGGGCAGCACAGAATTAATGCATCTTCTATTGCATCAATTACAGAGAATTCTCCACTTGGCATCACAAACCTATTAGGTCAATTGCCTTCTAACCAGAGCAATGCATCTTAAAACGTTGCTTAAAGATTTATCTTGGCAGTTAGATTATCTGCTAGGTATCAATGTTGAGGATTTGAACATTCTCAATAATAACAATATCTGCTTTCTCCTGATTGCATATAAGACCAAGTTGAATCATCATCTCCCAACAGAGAGACAAGTCCCTCAGAAGGACAAGTCAGGGGATGCTAACATATGGCAGAATGGGAACCCCCAAGGACCATAAATGAGCCACTATTATATTCATCACCATGGTGATGGCTCTGGGAGCAGAAACTAGGCTGTAAGGAATAGCCCTAAAATGAAAGATCTCCTGTCCAAGACAAAAGTGCAGAAATTTCCTGTGGGGTGGGAAGATGAGTGTCCTCAAGATCACTCTGTCACTGTGCCTGATGACATTCCTTGCTGAGGTAGTTATCTCCATCTTAAACCACTCTTCCAGAAGCATCCTGTCTAAATGGGAAAGATCAACGATAAGTCTCAACTCCCCCCCCCCCAAGAAACTAAAAACTCTTGGAATAAAATCCTGGACTTCTTGTGTTCTTCAACCTCTCGATTACACCCTTCCTTAGAAGAGAGTATACAGTATACCTCTTCCCACAGAGATAACAGCTGAGACTTAGAGAACAGACTGGGGTTTCCTTGAAAAAGGAAAATCCCTGAAGTGAAGCTGGTATCCATTCATTATTGTGGAAAGGAAACGATGAATTGTCTGAGAGGTCAAGCCAAGCCTCTGAAAAAGACTTAACCTGTTACCTACTAGGAATCTGGGAAGAGGGAATTCCAGGAGAGGGTGTAACACCCTAGAGGCAACTGCCTCCCTCCTTTGAGAAGAGCTAGGTGTCCACAGACTCCTATGGCCAATAATGACACCTTGTTGCGAGGATGACAGGTGGAAAGGGGTTTTAAACTGGGACTGATTTTGATTTTGATTGTTTCCCTGTTTAAACTACTTGGGAGGGGGAGCTAGGGACCTTCCAGAATGGGTGTATTTCTTCACCAGTTTAGCCAGGACTGGTACCACAGCCAGTGTTGTTGATCCTATAAATCCTGTGCAGCCACTGTAAGAATCAGCCCTCCAAATTGCCTCTCTGCATCGAGAAGCAGGGCAGCCCATTACAGGCTCTTGTTGTAATCCATCAAAAACTTGGATATATCCAAGACTGCATCCTTTCTGATGTGAAGCAGCTCAGCAGACATCACAACAGAATCTGACAATGCATGTCTCAATGTGTTGGTCAAGGCCTTTAACAGTTTTTGCAAGGCCACTGAGACAATGATCTCTCAGACTGAAGAAGACCACAGAAAAGGTAGGTAGGTTTGTGAGGCTATAGTAACAAATCTCTTCACTTTCAGTTCCAATGCCTTGAGAGCCTTGACTGGAAGATAGATCCAGTTCCCAAAGGTACCTGAATCCAAAGGGAGGGATTTAAGGGACCAAGCAGTGATTGGAACCTGCAGCTTTTGGTCAAAGTGTGGAAGAGGGGATAGATCACCCTTTCTATCTGGTCCCTTCATGGCCCATAGATAATTCTTAGTCTGCTCCTACACCGTCAGTGAGAAAGGGAACAATAAAAGGTCTGACTTGAGCTGTGGCTCAGAAAACATGTCAAAACTGTAGAGGATCCTAGCCTCCAAAGATAGGCAAATTGATTTCATGGAGGACACTGATTTCATTGAAGCAGGCTGTAAACTTCTTTTAGTTCATTACCAAAAGTCCACATCTCATCCTCCTCTGTCACCTAACATGTACTGGGGGGAGGCACAGAAGACAAACACAACAAAGGACTAGGTGTTATGGGTTTTCTCTGAAAACTCATCTGCATCCACAGAAATCAACAGTTTATTGTTCTGCTTTACTCTTGGGGCACATGTTCAGTGCACTGAGAAGTGCCCTAGCAACATCTCTCTTTGAGTCAGATGGCTTCTGTAACCCTGGGAAGTACCATCATTGATACAGGTGATTTCCATGTACCAGGAAGTGCCGTTACCCCTCCTGGGAGTCCTCCTGAGTGGAAGCAAAATAGACATGACCCTTCTTCCTGGCCCAATAGGTCTGGTAACTTTCTGTCAACCCACAAAGAAAGAAGGCAGCCATCTGTGAATACGCATTCTGTGCAGGACTGGTTGTCAAATGCTTCTGTTTTATGTCCACATTTGCCAGTACCTTGAGGCATTACTTACTGAATGCTAAAAGGAAATACAACAATGACCTGGAAGAACAAGAGTAGGAAATACTTATGATAACGTTTTTAACTATCAGAGGAATGAAAACAAGAAGTATTGCTTTACTAGTGATCTACAAAACCCTCAAGATCAACAAAAATAGACAGAGATACAAGAAAATTTTTAAAGCAAGAATTGGAGAGAAATAAACAAACACAACTCACACAAAAATAAGACTGATAGAAATTCCAAAAGCTGTTGAAATCAACAAAGCGCTGAGTGCCCAAGAGATGTGTATAAAGACACACTATCCATATAAAAGAATGGAAGATATTCCAATTGTCTTAAGTTGACTAAGGTATCAGATTGGGATAATGTGTTTTACTTATGACCTAAAATTAACAATTGAAAGTGGGAATTAAGTCCTTGGACTGGAAACTATCACCTGGAAAAGATAACAATACAATAATGGCATGTACTGTATTACTGCTATTAAAATTATGAAATAAAGTTTCTTTCGAAGTTATCATGCAAACAAATACCTTCATGGATAAATAACAATTGCTCTGAAACTGACCTCATGAACCATGCCTGCTTTATGTCTATGCAAATTATGATGGTTGTTATGGAAACAACCTTCATCTATACAAGTAACTACAAATGTCCCATTTTAAAGCATTTATAATAAATCATATTAAAATAAGATTTAATGTAATTTAATTATAAGGTTTTGGATAGAAAAAAAATGACTGTGAAACAAAATAGTTTCCAAATACTGTGAAACAAAATAGTTTCCAAATACTTTTTATACATATACAATTTCTTAAAGATTGAAGTTCATTGATCTTAATTGACTGTGTACAATTCTCAAATATTTCAAATGTTAAATAAATGTAGTATACATTGATATAGCAAAGAACAAATCTGAATTATCTTCAGGAATCATTAAATATAATACTCGCCCATGTGTAAGCTGCTTAACTTAGAATGGTATATGCCAGGCCACATAGTCACAAAACAGTCACGAACACAAAACTGAACTTGGACTTGAAATACATGAAGCTCTACAGCCTCAAAAGAATTTCCCAGAATTCAACACAGAACACGTTGTCTTTCTAACTGCTTAATGCTGAAACCATGTGTAATATTTTTAAGCAATAACAAGCTTTTAAAATCAGCAATTGTGGCAGCCATATTGGAGTAATATTGGTACCATTTTCATTTAGAACCATCTTGACAACATTGGAGAAAAGTCATGTGAATATAACCATTCATTCTGATGCAGTGATAATAAGATTTTTAAAACGGCTGCCATGGTGGCCATACTGGATGTCATATCAGCATCATTTTCATTTAGGACCAACTAAATACCATGAAAAGTCAAATGGTGAATCTATTTGAAGCAGCATTAACAAGATTTTCAAAATGACGACCATTGTGGTCATACTGACTGTCAGATTCACATCATTTTAATTGAGAAACATCTAGATACCATAAGGAGTCTCTTGGTAGAATCTACATGTCAATGCTTTTCTGTTGAGAGGAAGTAGCAAAAACAAGATTTTCATGATGGCTACCAGTGTGGTCATATTGGATATCAGATCTGCACCATTTTTATTTTGGACCAACTACTTACATAAAGTTCTTTGGTGAAAACCCCATGCTGATATGACTTTCTACTCAGGAGGGGTAGTAGCAACAGCAAGATTTTCAAGATGGCTGCCATTGTGGCCAAACTGGACATCAGATCAGAACCATTTTCATTCTGAATCAACCAGATAAGTCTTTTAGTGAAAACCCTACATTGATATGACTATCTATTTAAAAGTAGCAATAACCTGATTTCCAACATGGCCACTTTGTCAGTCGTACTGGATATCTGAGCATCAGTTTTCTTTTAGGACCAACTAGACATCATATGTTTTCTGGTAAAAACCCCATGTCTATATTAGCTTATGTTCATGAGGAGGAGCAAAAACAAGATACTGAAGATGGCTGCCCTGGCAACTATATTAGAGGTCACCATTTTCATTCAGGACCAATCAGACATTATAAGAAGTCTTATAGTGAAAACAACATATCAAAATTACTTTCCATTCAGAAATGTAGTGATAACAAGATTTTCAAGATGGCTGTTGTCCTGCTGACTGTCAGATCTGCACCATTTTCATTCAGGAGCAATTTGACACTATAAGAAGTCTTTCTGTGAAAACTATATCGATATCATTTCACATTCAGGAAAAGCTAGATAAGATTTTCAAGATGACCACTGTGACAGCCATAATGTATGTCATTCAGCACCATTTTATTCAAGATCAATTAGATTATGAGATGAAATGTGCATGTGAAATTCAATCGCAACCCTCCAAGTAGTTTTGGCGAGGTAGCTACACTAAACTTGTGCTAATGGACAGATAGATGGTGGAGGACAGACCATCTGGTAAACTCTTCTCTTCTATGACCAGTAGAGCTAAAAATAATACTTAAAATTTCCAAGTCTCTTTGAAATTTGATGTGTTCTATAGGGATACAGAAGATAAGCTTATGCTACGATTTTCATAACTTTAACCCCACTCGGAGAGACGATATCAAAGATTAAATATTTTAAAATTTGAGTATGAGTTCATCAAATATTGGAGTCCATACCCCACTGAAAAATACAAATTCTGTTGTCCAACCTACCTCCCCCCATTACTTACTTGCTTATATTTTGTAATAAGTGATCCACTGAAGTGTGAGGTGTGTTACTCAGGTTCATTTGGCAGTATCATCTCATCAAAATAACATGTAATTAACAATTTTAAATACATATTACCAATGACAGAATACTCAGATGTTTAAAAACTGACCCTGCAAACAAAACATGAAAGAAACAAAAAAGAGAGTTTCTATCAACCTTTTAGCAACAGTTACATCACAAAAGGCCCCACTCACTAAAATCTGTTAATTTGGGTTGAAAAGAAAAACTTGTATTGGGAAAACCAAAGATAGGAGAAGGGCATTTAAAAAGGCCATAACTCCTCCAACTAATGACATGAAACATTTGAAATCCTACTCATTCAAGGATTAATCAATTGAAAAAGCATCTCGTGTAAAGATATGAAGCTGGTCAACAAGGACCATAACTCTGTCCAAAATGAAACAGACAAGACAAACCCAGTAACAGACACATATAGGTCAAGGAAAACAAAGTTCCCATCAAACTGTATCAAAATATGTTGAATGGATGTAGATCTATGCCAATTACAAGCAAGATTCCATTTAAAGACACAATGTTCACATCAAATTGTATCAGCGTATGTTCATGAACTATAATATCAGTTACAAGTAACCCAACATGTGAATATAAGAAGAAAATTGTCATGGGTCATAACTCTATCCTAAATGGATATGAGACAATACAAAAATCAAATTGCATCAGAATATGCTAAATGGTTCTTTAGATATATTGTTTACAAGCAACATCTATGTGAACATATGAAGCATCCAATGCCACAACTCTATCCAAAATGGAGTTGACAAGCCAAAACCCATAAAATGTACATCTTGGTCTAAGAGACAATGTACACATCAAATTGCATCAGAAACTGTCCAGTGGTTCTTGAGCTATGCTGATTTCAAGAATCTGCTGGCACAATAATTTACAACTAATGGAGAAAAAAAAAAAAAACCTCAGCCAAATTGAACCTGACAAGATGAAGATTTTAAACTGTATCCAATTAAAGAGACGCTGAATTTTGCTGCTTACAAGAAGGGTCGACATATTGATGGACTGACGAATGGACAGAAAAGTCGATGCAGGGCTATAATTATTTTTCATGCATAATACAATCATTGTATAGTTTACATAGAGATAAACATGTAAGCTAGCCATATACTAATGACTTGAGTAGATAATCATATTTAACTGTGTTTAGTGAGCAGCCATATAAAAGCTAGACCCAGATTGGCTGGTACCTTATAAAATAGTACACCTGGCTGTATATTGTTGAGCTGCATGTACATTGTTCACATCTGGGAAAACATTATTTACAGCTGCGCACCGTATATAAGCAAATGTGGTACAATCTGTATCCCAATCAGAAATCCCACTTAACATGTCTTCAAGTCAATATTTCTCACTCAACATGCCTTCAAGTCAATATTTGTCACTTAACATGCCTTCAAATCATATTTCTCACTTAAGATGCCTTCAAGTCAATGATAGCTGTCACTTAACATTCCTTCAAGTCAATGATATATGGCAAGTGTGTTGATGAACAAAAATTTAGGACTACTCTTCAAAATATATCAACTCTGAGCAACTATTCATAATGTAAACTAGAGATGTGTTCATTGAATATTTATACCCCACCACATTGCATAAAACACACCTATATGCAAAATCTGACAAAGGTCTGGTGGACAGGTAAACAGAGGAAACACTTTATGCTCTACCAATGACATGATGGAGCATAAAAACAAAATGCTATGGTTTTGGACTTGAAGTTATCCAGACAGGAAATTATCTGACTTGTAAAGAAAGTGATTCAGGAACTGGCAATGGGTATCAGCTCAAATGGCTCAGACGGTTCAGCACCAGATACCAGCACAAGTTTTAAAGTTAAATTTCGATTGGCTGAAATTCAAGTACGGCTTTAAAATTAACCAATCTGATTGCTTAATTCTACAGAACAACAAGTTGTGTTATGAAATCAGGCATGGTGCCCACCATGGGACAATGCTTATACCTCCAGGCACAAAAGAGGAAGTTGTTTTGGTGTCTAAATTTAGACTAATTAATTTTAAAGCAAGAACGGAATTTCAACCAATGTGATCACTTGATTCTAGAAAACAAAACTGTATTGTGAAATCCAGATATGGTGCACATTTTGGAACTGCAGACACAAAAGTGGGAGGCTGTCTGTCTGTGTAAATGGTGAAGTAAAGACATCACAACAAAACTCTAATGAGCAAGGTAAAAGTGTCACAAACTGGATAGAAGAATCACTTCTGATGGTTCAAGTGACGAAACATTTGCTAGTGTCACAGAGGTCCTCGATTTAAACCTTAGTCTGACTGTACACTTTCCTCCCTTGTGACAAAAGGAAGACTGGTGATGCATGCTATGGATGTGATCAGCTTAGACAAAGTACAGAAGAACAGACATTTACAATACACTTGCTTTGGATTACAAATTATTAAACACATCATTCTTGTCTGTACACTCAATCCATATCTTTGTACATAAATAAAATGCATTTCATGCAATCATTAAGTTCCCACTATTACACATCTGTCACAGCCCATCTCTAATGAAAACAATCGATTCTGAAGCCTAAAGGTAGATGTTTTAGAAGTAAAATTTATTTTTAAATTCTGCTGAATTAGAGAACAAAACTTGTACTTAAATAAACAAGTAACAAAAAGTTAGTTTCAAATGAGAAAATAGTTGCTCAAAAAGAAATTGACTCAAATTTTTCCAAGTCCTTATGTATCTTCTAAAAAACAGATTATATAGACAATTTTAGGATACTATGATATGTAGGTCTGTCTTTTACAAGGCAATTAAAAAGTGGCCTTATAAAAAGCATGGCATCTCATGAGGGAATAAAATGGTAAAAATATACTATTACAGTATCCACTGGCCTCTGATCAGGGTGGGGTAGACTTTCTTTGAGGGGTCTCTCAAAGTGGGGCACTACTGTAAATAAATATGTTACAAACCTACCTTCTTTCAATGACTAAAAATCTGAGTAAAAAAATTTTGCAACATTTGCAAGTTTATAAATACCTCTAAACGCTTTACAAATGCAACAAAACAAATCACAAATTATAAAGAGCCGTCATAAATGACAAATTTCCCAAGAAAAATATAACCTTCTAAAACTTAACTGACAAGTATTCCAACCTTCAATATCCAGGGAACATGTTACAGGAAGTGTCATTAAATAAGTTTCTAAATTCTCACCACCTGACATGAATAATTACAATTCCAAAATACCATAATCAATGTAAAACCCACAATGTGTGCTTAGAAAAATTATCATTTTGGTAAATTTCTGGAGGTTAAAAGTTCATCACAATATGTGCAAACCTTCTCTGTCCAATGCTACGTTCCCATAAAATGTATATCAAAATGAGTCAGCTACCTGACTATATTTTAAACTCTTCAATTTGGAGATGCATCTCTCCTTAAATATTTGCAGTAAAGATCTGTTTTTGAGATTGATTTAACCCCAAAAATTGAGGTGTAATGAGCCAACAAGAATGCATGGCAGTAAGTTCAAGAAAATTATGTTTGAGGTGAGTTTCTGCAGCCACTTCCCTTTATAATTGACACATGTGCACTCACAAAGGATATTTTATGAGTTTGACCAAAGAGGTGGACGTGTGCTTCTTACAGCTTTGTTATGTCATATATAGTATTCTTTGGGATTTGCAAAGATGCTTTAAAAAATATTCATGGTTTTTTTTTTAGGATGCTTTAAAAAAAATATTCAAGTCACTTATGTTTTGATATTCAATAGGCCAATTTGAAGAGGTAAATGTTTTTAAAGTAAAATTTCCACAAGTTTCCATCATAAGAAATTGTGTGTAATTCATCACCACAAGTTAAGGTAATTCAATTCCAACACATCTTCATATTTAGAAAAGATGACTGATAGCAACAATACTTGACAATGCTAATACTGTGACAGGACTCCATAAAATCCAATAAAATGTAATATTCCTTCTGCCTTTTAAGAAATGATAATTCAAAGAAAAAGTGTAATCGATTCCTTGCTGTGCAAGCTTACTGTATTTGCCAGTATAACCTGTGAATTCATTATTTTTCATGGGAGTTCCAATTTTCATAAATTTCATGGTTGCTACAAAAAATGGATATCAAGTTCCAATAAATAATAATCCTTGTGTGGAAACAATGCAACCCATTTTGTGGAAACAATATAATTCCTTCTGAAAAAAGAATATAATCCCTTCTGTGCTGTTGAAACAACATAATTCCTTCTGTGGAACAATATAACCCCTTCTGTAGAAATAATACAGCCCCATCTGTGGAAACAATTTAACCCCTTCTATGGAAACAATACAACCCCTTCTGTGGAAACAATACAACTCATTCTGTGGAAACAAAAATAACCCCTTCTCCAACTCCATGAATTTAAGTAAAATATGAAATGCGTCTTTTTGCAAAACCACAAAAATTGATTCTCATGAAAATAAACTCATTCACAGTATGTTATACCTCAAAAATTGAACGGTGAGATATTCTGTACCAAATCATGAAATCCAAGATCAGTACAGAGTGCTAATGCAACCTCAATTAAGTTGGAACAGATTAAACATTGAAAAATATGCTACTGATCTCCACTTGATTATGGGATGACAGTCCTGCATTTAAGGGTTTGAGGATGCTAATGGTGGTTTTACTGTCATAAATTGAGTGTTACTATCGACACTTAAACAGATCACAGAAAATGGATCTATCTGAAGCAGTAAAACCACCATTAACATATTCAAATCCTCAAATATACAGTGCCCATTCGAACACTTTGAAGAAAGAAAAATGTCAAACGATCTCCAAAAATTTAATTGGCACTAAGTTAGTGGAAAGTCATGATGTTGCAATGGCATTAAAATTTCTGACAGATTGTCACAGAGTTTACTGCTACAAATTTTGATGTTTGACCACTCAGAAAGCATTATATTTGCAACTGTATCAGAAGGTAGTTATTTCTAAATTTTTGAAATTTGTACTCAAATGACTAAATAAAAAATGAGTGTTCTTATAAGTTACCTTCTCATATTTGAGAAATGGGGTACTTCTACAATGAGGTAATTTCTAATGTCCCTGAACTTGGATAAAATAAAACATCAGTATATTTCACAAAAATATATGTACCCGTCATACTTTTAAATGAAATATGTCTATGTGTGCTAATTAAAACTTACCCATAGGATTCCAATTTTTAAAAAAAGAATAATTTACAACTGAGGAAAAATGACAACCTATAATTCCATTAAAACACTTCAATTAAAACTTACCAATCCCAAAATGTGAAAACAAAATCCAAGAAGCCACACTGTCTCAGTGGTTAAGGCACTGGACTCATGACCAGACGGTTGTGGGTTCAATTCCCACCATTGGATCAGCCTGTATTGGCAACTATGGTGCATCCTTGTTCAAGGTACTCTATTTGCCTCTGCACAATATCACCTTCAGAGTGCTGCTGTGCCATAAAGCACCAAACCAAAACAATCCTAAAAGCTGTAAATAGATGGACATCTATTTTTTATTTCTTGGTCTTGATTCTCTTTAAATTATCCTGAGCCATGTATAATATGATTTATTTGTCCTACAATATGCAAAAAGTAAAAAAGGAAAAACGATGAGCAGTTGATTAAAGAACAGGAACATAAAATGCAAAATAATCTGTCAGGATATCAATAATGAACTGAAATTTTTACATCTAGTAATCCAGGATATTCCAGAATAAAATCAAAACTTATCAAACAGATTTCTTGTATTTCTGACGGGATAATGGCATTAAGGGAGAAAATCAGGAGGAACTGTCTCATATTCATATATGCATGTTTAATGATAGTACTTATCTTCTTTCAAAATATTTAATTCTGGGAGAATTTAATTTAACGTCACACATCTTCTATCACTGTATGACAATGGGAACATTATATACAATACAGTGTATTAAACAATTTTTCATACAATTACATAGATTTACTTACATTCTTTCAAAGTAATTTTACAATACACTAGATTTCTACAAGCAATAGAATTTCATTTTACTTCTATATTGAATCCAGCTCTCTACAGAAGCATTGGACAGTCTTTCACAATTTTATTTTGTAAACGATATTTCTTGTTCCACTGACTGGTTCACAAATCTGCTGTTTAAGACATGCTGGAGCAAGGTAAGCCTGGAGAACCCATCTGGGTCAGAACACGGTCCAGCCATTGCAAGGGGCCATTTAAATGAATTTCAATCCAGCAAGGTGTACTTGTCACTGTCTGACGTCTGTAAACAAACAAGATAAAAGCATGTCAAATCAGAATTGCTTCCACTGCTTACCAAAGCAAATTCCTTTGCTCGTCATTACATGTGCCCCGCACACACCCTTTCCAGAATGTGACCCTGGGTTATAACCGAAAATCTATAAATCGTAACGCATTTGCAGCTGGTCACCATATAGGCAACCTATTTACCAAGTCTGGTGAATTTCCATGTAGAGTTTTAGGAGATGCAGTTACAACCAGAAGGATGGATGGAGAGATAAAGGGAGGGTATTACAATACAGCCCCAACTAAAGGTGGGAAAACAAAAGCAGTGTTAATGTCAGATCAACACAAGTCAAGCTCAACTGAAACAATATATGCCATGATCTTCCATTGCAATGGGTAATTTATAAGCGAGTCTTGTTGATAAAATAAAGTTGTTATTGTTTTGAATTAATTAATGTCAATGAATAATAAATGTTGTATTGGAAACCGAACAAGTTGGCTCACATTCTACATGTTTGCTTCAGTGCATTGTTGTTGTTGTTGTTGTTGTAGGGTTTAACACCATTTTTCAGCACAAGACAGGCTATACATGGTGGCCAGTATAAATGGTGGAGGAAGAACCCTGAAAATCCCAGAAAGAATTACCGATCCACAAGAAGCTACTGGCAAGCTTTCTCATGTACCCACATTGGCCGAGCCCAAGACTCGAACCCACTTAGACAAGAGGTGAGATGGCAGTGACCCGTAACGGTGAGTGCTTCAGACTATTCGGCCACTCGGGGCCCCTGCTTCAGTGCATCACAACGTTCATCTGATGTTCTACATGTAAACGTCACTGGTACTGGCTGTCTAAGTCACAACTTGGAAACATTTAATTGCAATCCTCTCAAGGCCAGACAAGAACATGTAAACAAACACAATACCAAACCAAATATGCCTGATCTAAGGCAGGAACTTAAACAGTGAAATTCTGTTAGGTTCTTTTGAAGAAAAAAAATTAAAAGGTACTAATGCTTATTGTCATTTGTATGATATTCATTAGAAGCATACTTTTTAAATACTAAAGCTGCTTTGTTACAAGAGTTGTTTCCCTCTGGTTACACTGCTGGCAAAGAAACCAAGAAGGTAATAACAATTTTAAAAATAAAATCAACCCAACAGAAACTGCTGTTAACAAAAAGTTTTGGCACTAATATTTAAGACAATAACAATGTAATAACACTGTTTATTCACTTATTTCTTGGGTATATAACTGTTTGGCTTGTTGAAGAAATATTTTTAGCCAATACTTAACTTAAATATTCTTCTAATAAAACAAGCATTTATGAGCATTACAAGTTGTGCTGTTATAGCAGCCCCGGAGAAAAGTAATAGAAACTGATTATCAAACCTGTACTCGGCTCCCCAGCCTTTGACGAAACTCATTCTAATGGTACACATACGTGTCAACTGGTAGACTGATTCAAACCCCTGGTTTACTGACTGGGCAAGCAATGCTGCAAACTCCTGGTTGTTAAATATCTTCAGATTACAGCCTGCAAAGTCAGAATACATTGAATAAGTATGTAATTATGTCCTGATTGTTACTCTACAATGTCAGGTAAAATGCAAATTATGTACCTGTCTCATGTTTAACAGTTCTTCAAGTTGGTTTAAGTAGGATACGGTTGACTGTGAAGATTAATGACCAATGAGTCTTGATGAACTTGACCTTTGCTGCAAGTATGCAGTCTGGAACAATACTTACTGCACTGACACCATTATTGACACATCAGACTTAACCATGACCATGACAACTGACCACTGACCCCAGAATCATATTTTTTTTTTTAAACTGACCTAATCTGACAAGGGTAATAAAGAAACCTGTAGATCCTAGGGTCTAAAGGTCAGAGCCATCCACAATGACTGACCAAGTAACTTACTCAAGAACAAAAGTTGTTGTGCAAAACACATTTTTCTTCAAGAAACAATGACCCTGACCACTGACATTTTATCCATAAAAATAAACAGACCTCTTCCACACTTTAAGAACAAATCTTCTACAATCTTTGTTTAAGGTGTGGTTTCTGAAACAAAAGTTACTGTGCAAAAAAAAACCTGTTGTTCTTCTTTCAGCAACACCAAGTTTGATCTACATTATGCACTATTATTTTCCTTTCTCCCATTAAAATGTTATGCATCCCACAGATTCGGAGGGTGGGGGACACAGTGTCCACAGTCCTTGTAATCATAGGTGCAACACTACTGCACATAGGACATGATGATCTGTGGATACCTGTTGTAGTCATTTACCTTGGTTTGCCTGCTAGCAGGAAGGTGTGAAAACATATATATGTGCATACTCAAGCACAAGCCCAATTTAGAGTAATTTTACTCTTGCAGTGCTATCACTGCACTGTTATATATAACTAGATACAACAAACTTATGTTTAAATGTCCCATGCACATACAAAGAAATACATTTATCTGCTTAAAGGTCCCACATACAAACACAGAAAAATTACATTCATATGTTGAGATGTCCCATGCATATGCACACACAGAACTTATATTTATCTGTTTAAATGTCCCATTCACATACATGCACAGAAATTACATTTATGTTTAAATGTCCCATTCACATCCACACAGAAATTACATTTAAGTTTAAATGTCCCATTCACAAACATAGAAACAACATCAGTTTAAATGTCCCATGCACTTACACACAGAAATTACATTTAATTTCAAATGTCCCAGCACATACATACACAGAAATTACATCTGTTCAAATGTCCCATTCACTTACACACAGAAATCACATTTATGTTTAAATGTCCCAGCACATTCACACAAAGCAATTACATTTATGTTAAAATGTACCATTCACATACATGTATACACAAAGAAATTAACATTTATGTTTAAATGTCCCATGCACATACACAAAGAAATTACATCTATGTTTAAATGTCCCAGCACATACATACACAGAAATTACATCTGTTCAAATGTCCCATTCAATTACACATAGAAATTACATTTATGTTTAAATGTCCAAGCATATACACACACAGAAATTACATTTATGTTTAAATGTCCAAGCACATACACACACAGAGAAATTACATTTATGTTTAAATGTCCAAGTACATACACACACAGAAATTACATTTATGTTTAATGTCCAAGAACATACACACAAAGAAATTACATCTATGTTTAAATGTCCAAGCACATACGTACACAGAAATTACATCTGTTCAAATGTCCCATTTAATTACACACAGAAATTACATTTATGTTTATGTCCAAGCACATACACACACAGAAGTTACATTTATGTTTAATGTCCAAGCACATACACACACAGAAACTACATTTATGTTTAAATGTCCAAGCACATACACACACAGAAATTACATTTATGTTTAAATGTCCAAGCACATACACACACAGAAATTACATTTAAGTTTAAATGTCCAAGCACATACACACACAGAAATGAGAATAATGGAGCATATTTAGAGTCATTACAATCATACTGGTGGTGGTTGAAAAATCCTTTTAACATCCACCCTGGACAAGTTGAAAATTCTGCTAGCAAAATAAATTTCCTGTAAATCGCTTAAAATTATGTATAGAATATACATTAATACAGTAAAACCTGTTATGAGCAACCTCTGCTATGAGCGACCACCTGTCATTTCCAACCAAAATTGTAATGCACTGATCAATTTTGTTATGTAAATGCTCTGTCATGAGCAACCACCTGCTGAACATGACCAGCGACCACGATGTTGTGACAAACAATGCATTTTGCCACTGTTATGAACAACCACATTGCAAAAACGGGGATAAACTTCGCTAACATTTAATTTCTGTAACAATAACTGCTTACACCACGCCCCCACCCCAAAGGCTGGCTATCGATATTTAAAATATTTTAGGTATGCTTAGAGTGTTTATATTTTCTACTGTAAACCATACTGAAGTACATGTAGATTATTCCAGCACTTATCCTGGTTCCCGGCATTATTGTTGCTTGTTGCTACCACCCATATGTACAAGTAAGACCCAGTATCCCTATGAACGACCGTATCGCAAGAAAAGAGACTGACCTTTTTATAATCATTTGTAACAATGACCACATGAACAGTAAAGATTGTTCAGATAAAAAACAAACATAAAAAGAACAACAAAAAAAAAAACGGAGTCTGGCTACCGGTTTGTTTATGGTGAGAGGCTAATGTACATGTTGCAAATTGTCACTGTAGTGATGAAATTAATTTAGTAGACACGTATATTGTTTTTAGAGTTAATTCATATTGCCTGGTGGGTGAATAAGGTCTTTGCCTATTAAACCAGCAAGTGAGAATCGTTTGTGGGATTCGATTGATAGTGTTGACAAGCTTGTGATGTTTGTTAATTTTTTTCCCAATGTTAGTGATTACATCCCAATCACCACGCTGTCATCTATTCAAGTTGGTGTGACCAGATTACACACTTTGTTTATATAGTGAATTCATGTATGTCTTCTTTGAATTAAGCTGTTGACTTCTATCTCTGAGTAAATGATTCTGATTCTGGATGAGATAACTGTTTCTTCTCATAATTGTTAGATATGCAATGCACATGAATAGATTTTTCATACTTCCCCCAAACCTAGTAAAAAACGTCTTTACGGTCAATATTACAATTCAGCACTAATAATGTTAACACCTAGTACCCGAGTAACAATAGAAGTACCTCCAACTAAAAAGAAAGAAATTTTAACGCTAGAGAAAATAATTATTGTAACTGAAAGAAGTGAAAAAGAGCAGAACACTCTCAAAATAGTGGTTTAAACATTGGTAAAACAAATTAAAGTGTCATAAAGAAAAGAAGTAAATTAGACGGTTTCATATACTAATACATGTACATGTGATCTTCAAATGTAAGTATATATTTGTTGCTACATAATTTTGTTTTCAGATGAATATTATACAGTATTTTAACAAGAACTATTAATAAAGAATAGAATGTATGTACAGCGATTGTGGTTACTTTTCATTAAATTGTTCTGAAACTGGACCTTGGAAACTAGCCTTTTTGTATAAACCTGTTATGACAGACCACCTGTCTTGAGAGACCATTTTTTGTTGGCAAAAGGGGTGGTCTATCATAACAGGTTTTACTGTATTCCAGATTTTGCACAACATGTAAAGTTTCATTTCAAGCAATCTGAATATTTTACCATTTTTCCAGTACTGATTAGCTGAGACGACACACTTCAAGAATTTATGTTGTATCATAAAAGACAAAAAATGTGTTAGAAGCTGGATAAAGGACAAAGCATAAATCTACAAACTGTGTCAAGCATGGCTGCTGAGAACCTTTAGACAACATGAATTTAATATCTATTTTTATTCATGCACAGACTGAAAGAATAATAAAAGTATCATGGACAAATGGCTAAACAGAGTGATCAAAAGAACAGATTGAAACAAACATGTTGTTTTACCTGGTGGGATCTTGCAGACAGTTGCTGGGTGCCAGCCATATCGCTGGTTACAATTTGGGCTCTGCACAAACACAGCACTTTCACTTAGACATTCAGCAAACACCTCGCCACCAATGTAGTATAGTCGAACTCCTTTGCCTATGAAAGCACAAACAATAGGATCAAGAAGAGTGCCAAATATAGAACATTTATATGCCCGACACGTTTAACAGTCCTCTGTGTAGGCACTAATAAGTAATGGTAGACTCTGGAGATTACTGACAAATGGGTCTCAATGACTTGCTGTCCTGAACTAAACTTGTGTAGAAATCATTATTTTCATATCAAATTTATTTGTATGACCTTGATCTTTGACCTTCAAACCCTCAAATCTATATGTTTCTTTCTTACTCTAAGTGCAAGATGATCAAAAAAGCTTTTTTCCCCTTATTTCAAGTACAAGCCTTTCATGAACTTTTGTCCAGGACTCTGATGTAGAACTAATGTCATGAAGCAGAAACTATTTTTCTTCTTTCAGTCACAGTGACCTTTTATATTCTTACCCACAAATCATTAAGCTTCTTCCTTAGTCCAAGTGCAAGCCATCCACGAAGTTTCTTAAAGGCACAGGGTGTAAAATTAAAGTTATTGTACAGAAATGACACACACAACAGATGAATACACAGATGCACATATATACATGTCATATCATAATATGCTTCACCTTCTGGTGGTTTATAAAGAATTTTCAGAAAGACTCTTTGTCTCCAGCTATTACGATCATTACAGAATGAGAAAGTACATTTTTTAGGTAAAAATTATTTCAAAAGAGATGCAAGGTCATACCAGAAGGTCACCTGGCATTTGACCAGGTGTGCTAAAGATGATGGAATGTATTACAAACTATTTTCCGACTGCTCTGGTGGCCTAAGTGGTTAGAGCATTTGTCTCTGATGCCTAAGGCTGCAGGTTCAAACCCCAGCAAAATCATAGCAAAGATACAATAATGGTACCAGCAGCTGCCATGCTTGGTGCTCAGCGTTAAGAGGTTAATGTTAGGACTGGTCAGCCTTGCCTTCAGGATAATGTGTCTGGGTGAGATATGATGCTACATGTCTGTGGCATGATGCCCCGGTGCTAGACGTCAATACAAACAGGCACACTACTGACATTGTAGTCACTGAAATTTGTTTAAAGCTACATTGAAAATCCAAAATATCTCTCTCTCGCGCACGCACGCACGCACACACGCACACACACACACACACACTCCAGAACATCTTGCACACAGTACTTGCCACTGACAAAAGTAGCTAGAAACTTTGTGGGGATGACTAATGTGCTTTACTGATTGACAAATCCCAAAACTAATATACATGATCTGCATGTTTTTGTTGGTTTTTTTTTATGTTTCAGTGTCTTGCTACAATAGATTTTCATAAACATTCTAGATTTGCCAGTGACCTTGCAAAATATGACATGTTCTGCATATTATGACTTGGAGAACACAAAGAAATACTCTACATAATGTTGTTGGCTATGGCCTAAAATTCATTTTATCTTTCTCTGTGACATTTCATTGGCCACTATTTTCCTATGTGACTCGAAGAATTCAATCAGAAGGACAAAGTAAAGTAAGAGATGTTGGAAATAGAATATTTTCTTACTATGGAAAATATTTACTGCTTAAACACCACTTTGGGACAAAGTTAACAAGCCCAAAAGCGAAAATTCATAGTGTTGATTTTCAGTATAAAAAAATTTTCAGACAACCTCTGGCAATGGACCCATTAATTATTCCTAAGGAAATATTTCATCGGTCCAAATTTGTCTGGTGGACCCAAGTCAAATCAATTTTAATCACACAGTGGCCCCTAGCAACTGATAAAGAGATGGTCCTGGACGGTAATAATTTTTCTCAGCTGGTAAATAATCTGTATCTATCACTCCACTTCTTTACAGATACTGCAAACCAAAATTCATTTACTTGACCCCCTTGTATATCCATATTTATCAGTTTAGTCATTGTTTTAGATGTTAGCCTATTCCTTAAAGTAGTGTGAGTTCTGTTTTGAGAACTAAACCCCTCCCCGAATCTCACAATCAGCCACTTGTAATGATAGAACCACTGCAAATTTAGTCAAGCTTAATTAGTCTTCATAATCTTCCACAATCCACAGATACTGTTCATAGGATATTTCTGTCCAAGGGTCATTTAATTTACAATTCCCAGTTGAGGAAATGCCAGCTATTTCTGTATCACCACTTTCTGCACTATGTTCAGTTTGCGACAGAACATCAGACCTTTTCTCTCTGCTAGTTTCTACCAATACTGATGATCTTTCAATCTCCCTGACTTTCCTAAAGAAATCAGTTATCTATTGTTATGACATGAAACTGCTGTAATGCTCTAGATATTTCCCTCATGGCTGACATTTGGATCTATTTGCTATATACTTCAGGGAGAAATTCAATCAAAACCCCTTCTACAAAACAACTACAGATCTTAGTCATAACAATTTTAACAATTAATTTAATTGAGATCACTGACAAAGGAACAAAATATGCTGATTTTAATAAAGGATTTTGAATTTTGAAATCATGCTTGGGGTATGGCAAGTCATGGGAACCATCAGTAATATCTGCATGATCTTTCCTCCCACTGAGTATTAAAAGTTGCACCAATCTTTACTGTTTTACAAGAAACTCGTGATATACTGCCTGACAGAATTTCTGTGATTAGTGTCAAAAAATCATAATGATCTTTCTGTTCCACCTGCATTCTTAAGAAAATCAGCTATCTTTCAGTTTAACATGAATCAATGATGCTGGGCTCTAGAAATTTCCCTTGTGGCTGATCAATAGATCCATTTGCAATAATTCTAATTTAGTCAACCGAATTTGATCCCCTCCAAAGTTTCTGCAACATGACAGCAGATCTTGATCATACAGGTTCTACTGAAATGCTAATTGAGATCATGGATAAGAGAAAAAGAGAAAGAATTGATAAAGATTTAATTAAAACAGAAAAATTATGCATTAGGTAAGATAAATTGAAGGAGCTTCAGGCAATCTGCATGATCTATCCCCCTTTGAGTTTTAAATGTTGTATGACTCTTATCATTTCTGTGAGAAACCACTGACTATCAGCATCTCTGATACAGACTACTGCAATCTGCAAACTGCTGAGGTCTTACTGACTGGAGGGGAGAACGGGAAATTAATCAATTCCTTCCTTACCAATATGCCGCCTTGTCATCTCCACCTGTTGGGTTCTGTTGATGTTGGAGAGCAACCCAAGGCAGAAACGCTCTGAGTTGGATGGATCTGTAAAACCATCTACTGTCAGTGAGGGTTGGGATGCATGGAAGGTCTCCCCAACTCTTGTGTTCAATTCATAATACGCTATTGAACACCAAAAGGTTGGCTCTTTGTAAGTCACTGGTTGGGCATCAGAGAAGTCCAAGTCTGAAAAAATGTAAATAGCAATAAGGTGTTTAACTCATATGCACAGATCTTCTTTTCAACAGAAGCCAATTTAACTTTCTAACAATATCCAGTTTAGAATGGAGGAAAATATAAATGCTACCTGTGCATTAAAATTAGGTCACAGGGACCTACTTTTGGTATGGATGAATTACTCTCCTAGAGATGATGCATCACACATCACTTTTCAAGTGCTGGAGAAATAAGGTCAAAGATATTGATGATGTAATGAACAGGTAAGAGAAAATACAAAAGTTACTCAAGCATGAGCATGAAAACTGAGTCACAATAACCTAGTTTTGTAAACAGTTGAGCTACCATCATTGGAAAACAATACCATGCCAAGTTTCATGAGTGTTGGTAAAATATATTGAGTGTATAAAGAAAGAATAGCTGAAAACATTAAAGTCACTCAATCATGAAAATTTGGTCACATTGACCTGGTTTGGAATAGGTAAAATTATTAACCATAATATGCACCCACATACCAATTTTTGTAAGTACAAGTAAATTTAACAGGGTTTAAAATATTGAGGATACTGAATACACAACAAGAGTCCCTCAAAAGGACTAACACTACTGTCCGAAAGTAATTTTCTAAGGAATTCAAGACAAGACCATTTCTTCTTTTTAAATGTCAAGTGCTAACACCACCTCTGATATTCTTGAGTGGTAAGATATCCAAATTAGTTACTGTGGCAGCCATATTTGATGTAAGATCAATACAATTTACATTTCTGACAAACTAGTCACTATCAGAAGACTAATATTGACATGACCATCTGTTCTGAAGGATTAGTGATATGTTCATCACAATAGTCCAGTTTGAGGTCACACTGTAACCGTTTTCATTCAGGGCAAACTAGGTATCATAATTAATCTTCTGGTGGAAACACATGTCAATTTTACTTTCCATTCAGGAAATGTAGCAATCACAAGATTTTCAAGATGGATGCCTTGGTAGCCAAACAGGATTGCCACCATCTTCATTTAGAACCAATTAAACAACATGAGAAGTCTTCTGGTGAGAACCTAATGTTGATAAGATTTTTCATCTGGAAGGAGTAGCAATAGCTAGATTTTCAAGATGGGTGCTGTGGTGGCCATGTTGGATGTCATATCAGCACCATTTTCAGTCAGGACCAACTGGAGGTGATAAGAAGACTTTTGGTAAAAATCCCATGTCACATGACTTTAAATTCAGGAAGAGTAGCAATAATAGGATTTTCAATAAGGCTGCTGTTGTAGCCATACTGGATGTTCAAGCAGCAGCCTTTTCATTTGGGACTCAAAGTATGTTTAGTAAAGTAGTGGTAATAAACTTCTGCTAATAGAGAGACAGACACTGGGCAATGCTCTGTATGCAATAGAACCAACAATTCATTTTTCTTTGTCCTAGAATTTAGCATATACTATAATGATAAAAGAGATGTTTATTTGCAAAATGGATTTGCATATTGATTTGCATATGTATTTTTCACTTTATTTATGTTTGCAATGCAATCAAGACAAATATCACAGGCAAATATTGAGGTAAGTATTCCAATACAAAATGGCTGGTGATACCTAGCTTTAATACATTTTACTGAATGGCTTTCATGTGATCAGACTTCAAACAATTCTTGGGAAAAACCTGGTCTATGTTCAAAATAATACATTAAGCCAGTGCAGCTTACTGTGTCATTGACTTCTGATATAAATTGATTATATTATGTCTTGTTAATGTTTCCTTTGTATGCTGTCTGCTAAAATAAATGAATAAAAGTATAATAGTATGCTTCCTATAAAATTCTTACCATTAGAAGGACTGGATGACATATCAACACTCTCTGAAAGAGACAAAAATGTGTAATCATATAGTAATTGTCATTAGGTGGACATTTCACAAATTGTGCCCTTAAATCTAATATACAAAACCTCAGATATCTGGTATCGTTTCATACAAGAGTGGTATCCCCCTAGATCAAGGGACTGATGCCAAATCCCATAATTAATCAACTCCTACTTGAGTGGAGCGCATGCTATTCTAGAAATGTAACTGTACGAAGAGCTTGAGAGTGTGTACTGTATGATCATGAACATATTATTGAAGAAAAGTATTTAATTCCCAATATTGTTTTTCACATATGTTACCCAATCATAATACCATAGGTGAAAGACAAGAGTCAGTGGGTGTTACATCTCCTTATCCCTGACTTGGCCCTGGCACTGGAGTCCTAACATACTTGAAGTGGGTTTGAGTCTCTTGTGACAAAAAGACTAGGCTTAGCACATGGTCAATGATGAGAGAAAAGTTTATGCTCCCATAAATCCAGCTTAAATTGAATAACCCACTTTGCTGTGGAGCTGCACTTTGAACATAGCTTGTTGCACAACTAATATAGGTCCCACCAGGTCAAAATGAGCCTTTGGGGATGAAAGGTCTATGAGGTAAAGGCTTGAAAATATCACCTCTGACTTCTATCCCACAGTTTCAATATGTCAGCTAGTCAACAACTGCTATACTAATGGATATGTCACAAGCTGATATACATAAGAAATTCACGTCATGGGTTAGTTCCCTATAGGTTGTCCACATAACCCAATGGATTCAGGATGATGGCCTAATCAAAAACATCATCCCTTCATTCTCTGAATGGAAAGTAGAAGGAAGATCTCCCTCTCCTGATCAACACATTCCATTAAGGTGCAACTTCAGTGCCATGATTTCATCCAGAAGACACACCTTTGGGTAAAAGGGTCAAAAGAAGAAATTTTTTCAAGACCGATGTCCTATGAGCAGCAGCTAGTTCTCAGCCGTCATGAGAGAAATCAAACTATTGTGATGGGATTGTACATAGTCTGGGTAATGGCCGATAAGGCAGATATCTCAATGATTCTACATGCTGTGACTAGAGTGTTTAAAAAGCAGGTTATGTAAGAAAGGTGAATAAGAGAGGCTTAAAACAGTGGTTTGAAGAGTACATTGTTTCACAATGTCTGAACCATTTACCCTTCAATTGCAGTAAAAAAAGAAAAGGATTTTGGTCAACCTAAGTCAAAACTGGGTAAATCATTTGCAAAGGTCTTTTTTATTTGGACATATATTCTTCCCTCTCTGACAAAATGTGTCCTTAATCGTGGAATGGTAGCTCTTGATTGTGATTGGAACTAATTTCTTAAAAAGTCATAGAAGGAAGTTAGCTATCTGTGGTACAGAGGATTTTAATGGAAAGATGTGTCTCTGCTTGCATCACTAGAAGGAAAGTCTCTGCATCTCCTCGTCAGCTTTCAAAGTGATGGACTTGTGGGTTTAATGCCACTTTTTAGCACATGACAGGCTATGGTGGCCAGTACCTTTAGCAGTGGCAAAACCCAGGAAGAACCACCAACCCATGGGAAGCTAAAGGCAAGCTTTCTCACATATCCATGCTGATCAGGCCTAGACCTGAATCCACATGGCCTGGGGTGAAATGTCAGTGATCTGCAATGGCAAGTGCTTTAGACCACTTGGCCACCCAAAGTCATGGTCTTTCCTGTCTGCTATGTCCACCAACTGGTTGGAGAACTATTTTTGGGCTAAATTCATACGAGCCAAGTGTGCAAGTTCAATATCTCTGGATTTGGATGGAAAACCTATGTGTGTGATTGCTTCGACTTTCGTGGAGGTCACTGCACCATATGATTTTACAAACCTGCAGGAAGCAATAAGGATTAGACAACACTCAGACTCGCTCTCCATCTCTGCAAGACCTTGATAAGCAGAGTAGGAAAAATGGCATACACATTGAAACTGTTGCAGTTCAGGGAGACAGTGTCGACTGCATAGGCTGTTGGATATGAGAAAAGTGTGGCAACGATTGGGAGCCTGGCGTTCCACCTCGTCTCAATGGTGTCCACAAGGTCAAACCCAGTAGGCACAGATTTAGCTGCTCATTCTGTCAGCTCTGAAGGGTCCAAACCCCATTCGCTTCTTCAAAGAACATCCCAGCCAGTTGTTCTGGAATGTGTGCTGACTGATTTTCTGCAGCAAGATACTCACCATAAGCCAAGAGCTGAGTTAAGACCTCATGTAGTCCAAAATTGTGATCATTCAGTTAAGGATCAAAGTTTAGGGATTGCTGAATCATCTGCAGGGGTTTCAGGAACAAACTGTCCAAATTGAGAAGACCTCAGTGGTGAAGAAATTACTGGGCTGAATCGGACTCTCTAAGCAGATGGAAGACACTACCAATATGACTTTTAACACACGTTCTTTAAGAAGACAAACTCGGCTCAAAGAGGTTTTGAACTTCAAGTCAAAGTTAATGAAATCCTAATCTGTCACCTGTTCACCTTAGCATTTATGTTACATCCTTTTGTTTATTGAGTTGATCCATTTATTACTTTTTGGCTGACTTAGATTTGGGCTTTCATCTCAAAATAATTTGACCAAATATGTTATCATAGCTAACTTTACAATTTATGGACAGGACAAATAATTGTTACCTTAAGCTGCACTCAGTACTAGGAGTGTGTCCCAATTCAGAAGTTAACTTTGCCAATTCATATGCTAATAGAAAATGTAAATGTTTATGACTTATGCATTTTTATTGACATATAATAACATTTCACATGAATGCATATACTATTTAAAGAACTATGAATAAAGAATAAAATACATGTACAGTAATTACAAGTATTTTTCTGTCATAACCCCACCTGAATTTTGATCCTGAAAATTGGCACTCACACAGAGACCTGTTATGAGAGACAATTTTGGGGGCAGAAGAGGTGGTCTTTCTTGACAGATTTTATACTACAGCATTCGAGACCAAGTTGAGCATGGAGGCAAATGCTATGACGCTGCAAACAAGTTGTTGCCTGTCGTGAAAGAATTTCTGGTCCATGCAGAAAGTTTTAGACATTCTGATGCTCCCAATGCCTCTAACTGCAAATGGGAAAATATTGCAAACAACCACAGTGTTTGTCTTTAAGAAAGCCAGTTTGAAGTTTGATGGGAGCTGTTATTGTGAAAAGAAAGGCCTCCAGATGCTTGTGTCTTAAAGTTGCCTTTTCAATGCAGTGTAATAATGCCAGCATCTTCCCAGACTGTGATAACTGATTGAGCTATGGATGGTCTTTCTTGGTTTATAGATCAATGGATGTGGGAATTCTGTAAGAGGCCATGTTTTCCCTGGATGTTGTTAGATCATGGAAGGAAGTTTGAGCTTGTGAGCATGTGTTTTGAACATGGAAGAGTAGGGGGACAAATAAATCTCATGGGAAGGTTTGGACAATTGAGCTGGCAAAGCAAATGAATGAAGGACAATAAATTAGGTGACAAGTCCATCCATGCTGTGACACAGTGATCTCCAGACATTCACTCTGAGTCTCATTAAAGGTCCTAGATGACAAAAGAGTGTCTGGGAATGGGAAGCCACCATAGCCAGTACTTGGTAGTGACAGAACTGGGACCAATGATACACCTGTCCAGTGACAGTCCATCTTGCTATCATGAGCCAGATACTGGATATTGTTGGAGATAGGTTCTGTTGGGAATGATTATACCACAGCCAGTAACAGGGTGTGCATGCGATGATGGGTTGTCAATGCCTGATCTAAATGGGCCACTATATAATACTGGTACTGGCCCAATGGTCTGTTCAGTGCTTGTATGTTGTGGCACTGTGGGTGATGGTGCAACTTCAACTGTGTGGGAGGCCTGGGATAGCAAAGATTGCCTATCTTTTTCTGATTTACTGATCTTTCTGCCTCACGTAGTTCTTCCTTCATGAAGAAGCTGGTATGGAGGTGGTATGGGTGGCAATGTATCTTACACCAGCTTGAATTACACACCCAACATTCATCCAACCTAATGTTGTTGATGCCATGGATTAGACCAAAACAATAGGATATACTGGAGAATTCAGTCCAGCATTACACTTACTGTGAAGTGGACACTATAAATTAAGCTAAATGCTAGAAAAATTACAAAATTTATCTTTTTACTGGGAATAAGTGATCATTAATTAGATAAAGCTTATAAAAAATGAGGAGTTCTGTCATGAACTGAATAGCAAGTATGACAGACCACAGCGCAGCTGACCTGACAATAGCAGTTTGAAAGCAAGGAAAACTGGTTTCCAAAATAGAACACTTGAACACATTTTGTAGCATTGCAATATATGAGCAACCAGTCTGGTCAAATTGTCTCACACTGCCCGATATACCATGAGAGGTTACAGAAACTTATGAAGGTCACCAAATATGACTCATCGTGAGCCTATACAAGACTGGTTTTTCCATATCTAATATTAGAAAACAACTGACAATGAATACCTGTGTGGAACAGTGGTCGTGTATATGATATTTACCTTTTCCTGGTCATATTAATCAAAGATTGATGTTTATTTTATTTTTATTTTTATATTAGAATCACCATTATTTAACAAATCACAATGCACAATGATACACAGGTGTATCAAACTTCATACATGTATCTGAAAATAGACAACACAAAATAAACAAATCCTGTTACAGGACCACTCAAAACAGTCTGAAGACCTGCCACAGTAAGACCAGGACTTGCCACTAACCAGGATGTACTAGTCTTAAACCAGTGAGTCCTAGGTCTTATTCTGAAGTTATAGGCAGTAAATTAAAATGATGCTGATTAGGCTTTTTTTGTACAATGAAGCCAGACAACTGAAGTGCAAAATTATTGTGAAAGTGTGAGGCTGTAAGAAAAAAGGGGGAGTACTCTTCCCTGAGAAAACTCCAAAGGATCATTTAAAATCATGAAAGACAAACCTGACAGTATCTGCAAGGTCTCTTGTAAAAGTGTATTGACCAGACATGAAAAGCAGCAACTGACCACTGTTGTGATTTGGTGCCAATCATTCTATCAAAGTGAAGCCTCATTCTTGTCTGACTCGCAACAGCAGTCAACATGCAGATGAAACTGAAGCACTTCTGCTGTTTAAACAAGACAAAAGACATGAAATACCCTGTTCAGCTTGGAAGGCTGCATTTGCAAGAAAGTGGATAAACACATTCTCATTGGATAAAGTATCTGAAGAAGAAGCTGAAATGGGGTGCAAATTTTTATAGATTACATGCTTGCTGCAACTACAAATTTAAATAGTGCTTTTTCTGTGAAAAATACTAGACCCCTATCAGTACAACAATTTTTTTTTCTTTGACAAAACCACAAAATGAATACCCACAAAAATAAATTTACAGCATTACACTGATGGCAGGGTTTAATAGAACTTACAAAAAATCATGTCAATTTAACTTTAGTTTTAAAAAAAGTATCTGTAAATACAGATTATAAATTGAAATCAAATATTATGAGAACCTGATCTCTAGGCTTGACTGAATATCAAAATTTGTTTACTTCTTTTGCCAATTATTAGTTTCTTTTAATTTCTTTTGTAATAAACTCTATGCTATGTATACATATGTGCCCTTGCAGAAAAATACATGATAAGAAGCAAAAATCAAGAACCCTAAACATAGCCGTTTGCAAGCATCTGAAAAAGTTTGACTTCTTCAATGGCTTGTCAATATTATGTCACATCATTTATTACAACAATCATTTGAAAGACATTCCAATATTGTTGTCACCATGAGAAAGAAGTACTACAGCCCCAGGCATAGAGATGAACATGATTTTAGAGAAATAAAAGTGACCCAGATTTGGTGCATGGCACATCTCCATCTTATAATGTACCATGCGTGTTAGTTTGATGCATGACACATCTCCATCTTATGATGTACCATATGTGTAATTTTGGTGCATGACACATCTCCATCTTATGATGTATCATCTGCATAAGTTTGGTGTAAGACACATCTCCATCTCATGATGTATCATGTGTGTTAGTTTGGTGCATGACACATCTCCATCTTATGATGTACCATATGTGTAATTTTGGTGCATGACACGTCTCCATCTTATGATGTATCATCTGTGTAAGTTTGGTGTAAGACACATCTCCATCTTATGATGCACCATGTGTGTTAGTTTGGTGCATGACACATCTCCATCTTATGATGTACAATGTGTGTAAGTTTGATGCATGACATATCTCCATCTTGTGATGTATGCGTGACATATCACCATCTTATGATGCACCATGTGTGTTAGTTTAATGCATGACACATCTCTATCTTATGATGTACCATATGTGTGTAAGTTTGGTGCATGACACATCTCCATCTTATGATGCACAATGCGTTTGTTAGTTTGGTGTATGTGTAAGTTTGGTGCATGACACATCTCCATCTTATGATATAACGTGTGTACATTTGGTGCATAAAACATCTCCATCTTATGATGCACCATATGTGCAAGTTTCATGGCCAAAAGTGAAATATGATGGAATTCAGTGTCTGACATGATTATAATACATTTTTTTCAAAAAATCATAGAAAGTATGTCAAATCAAACTGACCCAGTTTTGGTGCATGATACACATACAAAATGCATCCTGAGAGAAAGTCTGGCATCAACAGATGAAGTTGTAAGAGTTATAGCTAAGACCGAGGGGATGGATGTATGAAAGGATGATGATACTCAATGGCACATGGGTTGACAAAAAGAATTCTATATACAGCCCACTTCTCAAAGAAATATGTGAAATCCATAAAATTTAACGTTTCACCACATGAAATAATACTTTCAATACACGTGCTTTTTTGTATTCAGCATGGACCCAACTCTTTTTAATAAACACAACTAACCAAACAGACAGACTGACAGACAAATGTGCAGGAGATACATTACGTTTACCACAGAAAAGAGTAAACTCACCCATGCCCTGGTTGTCTGTATTGTCCCCATCTTCACTGATGTAACCAGGAGGAGGGGTGTCTGAAACATAAAATAAAACTGCTTTTAAAAAATTTCTTTTTTCTCTCTTGCCTGTAGAACTCCCAAAATAAAGGTCATAGTAAATTGGTTGTCAGTGGTGACTCTAGCATTCCTCCTGATGCAATTATGTGACTTGATAACCAATGCATTAAGAAAATGTGCGAAATGCAAAGGTTAGTCAGTATTACTGAACCATAATATACCAGTCACAGTAACCTAATTTTCACTTAAAAGAAGTCGTTTTCCAAATGACATATCTAAATACCAATTTATTTGACTCTGCAAGCAATATTGTCAGAGAAAATGACCTAAACACAATGACCAGAGTGATGCTGCCAGATCAATGGATGGACATCATCAATCCCTAAGCTAGAGTTGCTACTGTAATCTGAACAAAAAAAACCCATGTATTTGGTGAGTATAAACAAGAAAGTATATGCAATCATCTGTAAAGATGTTGACATCTGCTTGTGTATTTTCAAATTTGTATAAATGATGTATGGTACAAAATTTCCCAACAAAAGAATATCCAAAATCCATACATTATTCATCAATAAATCAATTTTTTATTTGTTGTAAATGAAAAATTTCAGAGATAAATAGAAATTTTGAAAGAAAATAAAGACACTGGATAATGACTAAAGCTGAACAGGAGTCTGATCCAAAACAAAACAAGAGTCTCTTGAAGGGACTAACACTCAAGTGGCTGAAAAGAATTTCCTGGGATTTTAGATAAGACTTTCACCAAAACAGAAAATCTCATAGTGCAGTCATTTTCTGGTACACAAGATAAATGTTCATCCCAGTATTTTTCTGGTGAAAAAATTATCAACTACATGGAAAAATTCCCAACTTAATTCTAGTCCCAACCAATACCTGCAGATCGAGAATAATGAAAATGGAAATCCAAGGCAACATTCATCCTTAAGCTGTGAGTCAGCATACAGAAATTTGCAGCTGCCATTCTGAACACAGAGTCAAGGGCCAAAATTTAAGTCCAGGAAGTAAAGACCCTAACTGCAGACAGCTCTGGACTGTTAAAAAAAAAGTAAGATGCAGGATAATTTTGTTGTCAATTTTAAATTCCTCAGCAACACATCATTAACCTTTAACGTGTATTTTTAACACAGTTCTTCCAGGCTTGGGTTTTGCTGGGTAGTTGTTGTTGTTGTTGTTGTTTCTGTAGGGTTTAACGCCATTTTTCAGCACAAGATAGGCTATGCATGACGGCCAGTATAAATGGTGGAGGAAGAACCCCGGAAAGAACCACCGACCCACAAGAAGCTACTGGCAAGATTTCTCACGTACCCACATTGACCAAGCCCAAAACTCGAACCCATGCAGACTGAGGTGAGATGGCAATGATCCATAACAGTGTGCGCTTTAGACCACTCGGCCACTCGGGGCCCCCTTTTGCTCGGTAGATATTAAATTTCCCAGATGGATGCTGTGGCACTTATATTTGATGCCAAATCATCATTTTCACAAAGGACCAACTGGACATCATAAGAAGTCTTCTAATGAAAACTCCATATTGATTTGGCAATCCAGTTTGGAAGAGTAGCCATGACAAGATTTTCCAAAAGGAATCTATGGTGACCATACTGGATGTCCAAGATACACCATTTTCCTTTAGGACCAATAAGACCTTTCAAAATGATGACTTGATACATGTATACTGTATGGCTTGTTTTTTTCTTCAGAAAAATTCCCTTTTAGGGTACCCATTATAAAATCCATCTGAATGAGATCGCCCAAATTACATCCAATAATACATGTGCTCTGACAATGGTAAATGAAAATGGTTGAAGGTTCAAGCCTATTATTGTACACAATTTACCCATACATTGACTTCTATGATGTTGATTTTTTCTGGTAATTATTTTCGGCCAATCAGCAACCCTCATTCTTTAAAATACACTACCTCACATGGGCTAGTTCCATAGCTCACAAAAGAACTAGTTGCCTGTGACCATACACAGTAAAACTTGGATAACATAAACCTGAATAGGTTAAAAACTCAACATCATTCAAAGAGCTTAAATAATCCTGCTGTAGGGCTGTAACCTCAAAGAACTAAAATTTTCAGCTCATCAAGTTTTCAAACCTCTCCTGTTGTAATATTTTACAAAATTTTAGTTGAATATAGCAGCTGATGACAGTTATGTGCAAGGTATGTGACTGTATAAACTTTAAAATCCCACTTTATCTTTGCTGACCCTCTAGCTTTAACTCCCAAGTCTTAGATCAGCTGAGAGATGAGTAGTTAATTCAACGAGGTTTTTGTCTTTTAATTGTAGTCACTCTTCTGTGTCCTGAACTCCAGTCCAAGTGATCCCAGATGATACAGCTGAAACAATCATGTTCTATGCAAAAAGATTTTACTGTTTTTCCATGTGAAATAGAACTTGCCTTTGAAGATTCAGATATTTCCACATAACGACAGATTTAGAATAATTTACAAAATAAAAGTCTCTTGTACATCAGATACAATCATATAGATGTATAAACAAATGGACTTGAATAATTTTTCTTTATGCAACTTATTCTCTTCATTAGCAGATTAACCATCTGGTAAACAAAACAAAACCAAAACAAATATATAAAAAAATATGTTTTATATATATATATATATATATATATATATATATATATATATATACACACATATATATGTATGTGTGTGTGTTAATTAAATCTAATTCAATTCTGTGAGAGAAGTTGACTTTCCTACAGTGTGATTGGCTTCAATATGGAACTTCCTTTCACCAAGTTTCAAAATCTGTTAAAAATGAAAGTTTTCAAGATACCTAGAACATGCAAACTTCTCAAAACTTCTTGATAAATTGTGGTCATCATACAACTGTCTAATGCAACTACCACAATCCTTAAGGCCACAAAATTAAATGGAAAAAGCCACCAATGAGGAAGTATTGATTGAATCTAAGTTAACAGAATGACTTGGTGTTGCTGCTTACTTATATATGCAACAGTAAAAATTATCACAACAAAGCCTTTTTTGCACTAACCGGATTGAACTGGCCTAATGCCGCAGAGAAGGCTTTGGCCTTATTGCCCATTGGTTAACACTTGTGTAATCCTGGTCGATAAATTAGCAATGGTCAAAATGATGCAAAGCAGCTTACATACATTAAGTACAGAAGTGAGATGTACTTTATTGAGAAGAGCTGACAAACAATATTCAGAAAAGAAAATCTGTTCAGAATCCTGCAACAAATTTATAGCACAAAAAATAATCTGAATATACAATGATATTGTCATAGTGATCATCTATCAATCAGATGTAAAAGAGACAAAAGAAAAATACTGCAAAGGGTTATCAGAAATATCTGAATATAACAAGGCAATGAAATGCCAATGAAAACAGTACAAGATCTAACAGATGTTATATTAAAAAGAATTTTTGTCAACAAAAAAAATTAATGTCTTGATTATCAATATTTGCAAAGAAATACAGTTTGTACCTATTTACTATGTATACTTGCTTATAAGTGGAGTCAAACTACACACAACCACAACAAAGATCTTGATCTACCACAACATAATAGTGCTTGCAGACCATGGTTTATGTTGCTTGTTCTAGTGATTACTCCTAAAAAGCTGCACAAACCCAGATCTGAACAAGCATTATGTGATCGCAGATCAGAGTCTGTGCAGTCTGCAGTTGGACTCAACTTATAAGTGAGTATAAACGGTATAAAGTGAAACCAACTGCAACTATTACATTAATATTTAATCTTTTAATTGCCAAATTATATCCAGAACTGAAGATAAGCCATTAAACCCAACAATTACATGCCAACTTCCGACAGTCAAGTCCCTGGTTTGATATCCCATGATATGCCAGTAAATCTTGCCTCTGATTTGTAAAACTTCTGGTTCAGTTTGAGCTTTTGATACTGCATTAGCCAAAGTGATAGAGTTTACTTTTGAAATGCCGCTTTTAATTGGCTGATAGTAAAAACTCAATCTCAAATTTACAGTTTGTCATCTCCAGACCTGCTCACTTACAAATGTAAGTAAAAGAACTGAGTATATCTAGGACTAAACTGTTAGCAATTTGCTGTACCCTGTACATGTATCAATAAGGGGGTTGTGTGTGTGTGTGGTGTGTGTGTGTGATTTTGATTTTTAACGTAGCTTTAACAATTTTTCAGTCATATCGCTACGATGTCTGCAGTGGGGCAGTTTATAGTGACGTACCATTTTTTTAAAGTCTTTGGTATGACTCGGCCGGGGTTCAAAGTATCAATAAGGTAAAACAGCACAAACTGAATATCCAGTCTGGATCAGACTGTCTATCAGATATAATGCCATCCAGGCTGCTTTTTGCAAATCACTAGCAAATTGGTCTGCTCAACCTAACTATTGACTTTTTTCAGATATAAATAGTACCTAAGACTCAAAAATGTTCAATGGATTAGACGCAGCAGTTTTGCCAAGACATGTACACACAAATAGCAAAGCATTTTTCTGCCACAATTCACAACCATGACTGGTTCACTGCCACAATTCATGACCATTACTAATCCAGTGCTACAGATGATTCATCATGAAACCAACTCCTATAAAAACGTGGTGCTTTTTGCTTTCATGACAATGTACAAATCATGGTAAATAAAAGAGGTAAAAAATGTCCTAGTCCAAAAAGTTCAAAAATGGCTTTTAAATAAAAATAAAACTTATAAAGAACACTGTAAGGTTACTGTCACCAAAACTTTATAAGATTTACAATACACTCCAGGTTATCTAAATATCCAGTTTGGTCTAGTTTGGCTAATTAGTTTTGACATGTATATCTTGATTAAAAGGTCAAACACGACCAAGTACAAATTAAAGTAAATTTACAATAAATGAATGGTGTAACTGATTATATTTAATAATTCAATTTTGATCATTTTCATTTGCTTGGTCACATATTTCATATTCTCAGAGAAACTGCAATTGCTGACATTAGAACAAAAAACTCACAAGCCATGTAATTTATTATTTTATGGTTTTGCTATCTTATAAATTATTTTCTTTAATTTTTTGGCTTCTTTAATATAAAACATGTCATGTACAGCATCAGACCTATATTTAATGTGGACAGTGATACTTCATGAAACATATGGCACATTGTTCCCTCAAGATATTGATTCTCATGGGAACCATGATGAGGACAGTGTTGTTGGTGAGGCCGACTTTACAGTCGTACATTATATACACAAAACAGAATTGACAGTTATAAACTGACAATCCAGGTCCAACTGCAAACAACATAGACCCTGATCTGTTACTACATAAAGCAGTGGCAGATCAGGATCTATGTTGTTTGTTCTACTGATTACTCCAAAGAAACTTCACAGATCTAGATCTCCTTGTGTATTCTGTGACAGCACTATAGATCTATTCAGTTTGCTCTTGGATCTGACTTGTAAATGAGTATATATAATAACCTGTATCATGGGATCAATGACCATGCCCATATTATATCAGAGACTGTTATATCAAAGACTGTCATATCAAGTACCATGTTATATCAATGAGTGTGATATCTGGGACTGTGTTATATCAAAGACTGTGATATCAGGGGCTGTTATATCAAATACTGTGTTATACTGAGGAATTTTATAGGAAGGGACTACTGTAGTTGTACATCTAGAAATCTACCTAATTCCTAACTTGCTCTTAAATTCAATGCAACTCGATGAACCATCACAAATGGGACAATACAGGAAATTACAATCTTCTTGTGTCACTTCCTCAGCATTATTATATGGCCAATAATGTGTTACAAGTCCTGTTGAAACCAATCAATCATTCAACCAACATTAAATTAATTTTAACATATTCATTGAATTCAACACTTATGCAGCATAAAGTCTGGTACTTTCTAAATCTGTAATTGGCATTTTACACGCAGTAAAACTACAGTCAATTAAACATACCTTGAAACTGAATATTTTGTATCATAAGCTGTACCTTCTTTCATTTCAATAAATTTCTACTCAGTAAACATAAATCCCTCTACTCCGAAAACTGAAGAAAATAAATTTAATTCAAAATATAATTTTTACACCGATATGAAACCAATAAAACTGAAACCTGCTCAGAAGAAGCTGAAACTGCCTGAAGTCATACAGAGTAAAATAAAACCCAACACAGAAAAAAGTATATGTAAAGATGTAACAAAATCCCAATTATCACATATCTATTTTACAAACAAAACTGGCCATTGAATTATTTCAGAAACATAGAAGAAACCATTACTTGTTGGAACAAGGGCACCAATAACTGTTAAGCATAATTAGTGATCCTTGTAAGATGAACATTCCTGAAAACTAGAAGTTGACTGGATCTAAAATGATTTCAGTCTTGAGAGGTTTTGTTTAACCTATGATGCTTTTGAAATGGATAAATATTTATCAGTGAAGTTTTCTTTCTACATTTATGCCAGTTTCATGCTCATAATATGTGAGCAGATTAGCATTTATCCTGGACACTGAAACCTGATGGGAACAATTAACTTCTTAATTACATAATGCAAACAAGCTTCTATTAACTTCTATTAATGATTACCTCCCTTTAACAGCATGCATCACATGTATAAGTGTATCGAGCTACACTAGGTTCTGGTTTTATATCATGCTGTTTTCATTGCACATTTTACCTCCCTCACCAGCAACCTCCCTTATTCAGACAAAATTATTTCTTCCCTTGAGCTGGCTAGTGAAGGAAGTTTGAACCATATACTCTGAAGGACATTTGAGTTCAGTAATTTTGTGTTTTTAGATGTCAGCTAAGATTGTTCTCCTAACTGCTCTCATCCAAAATGGTCCTCTCTGAGTTCAACTTTTCTTGCACATGCATGAAAGTATACTTACATACAGACATAAAACTTTGCAAGTGTTATGCTCTGAGTTGGCCGAAAGATCTACGGCAATCAGGCCAATACGTATTCATAAGCCATATCAAACAAGTTCTTTCTCCTGGCTTGGATCAAAACAGAAACGTTTTGTGTTTATTACATATCCCATCTTTAATAATTTCAAAATATCTGTAGCTTTAGTGTATGTATGAAATTCAAAATGTCTCTAAAAATGTCCATGTGAAGATATCAAAGATGAGACCTAAGCAGTTCGAATCTGGTTGAGATACAAAATCATGGACTGAACAGCTGTATTGAATGCAAGATCAAGTATGTAAGATTAAATGGGTATGTAATAAACATCTTTATCATATTTTGTTATAACTGTTATGTTCTGTGTCTGTGTGTACACGATATTTTGGTTCAGTTTCATACTGAATGAGAGCTTGTCAAAATTCCCTTTTTCACGTACTGATAATACCTTAGTACTGCAACAACAAAAGCACATCAGCACAATTCTGATTTTATAGTGCAGATTAAAATTTAAGTTCTAAAAATGTAAAGAAAAGAACATGGAAAATAAACTTTCTCATAGAGCATAAAGATGAAGCACTAAGATAAACAAAAGAAGATATTAAATTTCTTTAATCCATAAAATAAATGACAACAGTACAAATATAAAGTCTTCAACATGTTGGGAAGGAGACAATGTCGCAACTGGAACACTGGTGATGCACTCTGCCAGAGACGAATTACCAGAGTCCATAAAATGTATGTATATTCCTACAACTATCCCAGATTATTTCTCGACTTGACAGAAATGGCCAGGCTATATTACAGTTGCATGCAAGGTATGCTCTCAAGTTGAGGTTCTGATTTTAGGTACGTGTGATCAATACATACCTGGCAAAATAATGCTACATCTCCTCAATTTGTTTCGTTCCATATCATAGGTGTCAACCTCTTGAGATGAAAACCTGTACACCAGATCAATAAAAACCTTACAAAGACCAAAAAACCCTTACATGAAAAAATGTATTCATACATTATATAAGATCAACAGTTTTAAAACAACAAATGCTATACACAAAGTATTTTTACACATATTTACATAATTATTTACATTTCTGAAACTTTATTTCATTCTTTTTACTTGTGTGTTGTACTATATGCAACACATGCACCTTTCGCACTTTTCAAAATATATTCTGGGGTTTTAAAGTCTCTGCAGCAGGTGTTTATTTTACATTGTAAAAACGATGCTAATGTGTCTGAATTCAGACTTCCTACATTCTGTATGTATTTCCTTCATCATCGAAAAAGATCTCTCAGTCTGCAGTGTTCCTTCAGATCATATATACCCAATGCCACTACTTTAATGTCTTTACTGCATATTTTACAAAAAGCATGGGAAGATCCTAACTTTGATACATCTACAATGCCAGGGAAGACTTTAATCCAATCAACCTGAAACCTGCCAAGACCTCGGTCAGTGTCTTCAAGCTTGCGTTTCTTCGAGTTAGGCTCAGCCATTTGATGGATGGAATATTTCAACTAGATGAAAGAAATTTTAAAAAATAATTTAGATTTGTTATGTTTTAGAAGATCTCCCAATTACAAATGTGTTACGAATTTGTATTTTTTCCCCATCAACACCAAGATATTACGCCAGGAGCTATCTAAAAATTGAAATCTAAAAATAAAAAAAACGACAAAGTAGCAGTCCAGAAGTTTGTACCTCGTAAGTTGTTAATCATTTCTATTAATTGCGCATCTGGTGTTTGAAAAGTTGTGAATTTGCTACATGGTGTGCCGATTTTTGGTCCAAACTGGATATAAAAATTGGCAGTGTTACATATTTTCGAGCCACGAGAATGACATCACTCAGTAGCTGTACTACTTCCGTCATGCTGGCAATGCATCTTCCTATTTGCATTACGTAAACTTAATTTTAAAAAATGACAGCACAATAAAATACCAGTGTTAAATTCAGCAGACTGTTTATTTTTAATTTGTATATTATTAAAATTTTTAATAAATCAACTTTATCTCCACACAGCAAAGTTGGACAAATTATGGTTACACCACCATGACTGCCACACTATGTAAAGTAAGAAAATTGATGTCAACTGTATGCATTTGATAATATTAAGTATAAATAATAAAATAATAATGTATAAAATAAGAAAACATACTTACTACACAGGTAGTTTGTCAATATTAGAAGTCCAAGTGAGCGTCAAATTTCTGATTGATAAATGACAAGATCTCCACAAACAGGAGTTGAACTATGAACTGAAATTCGTTTCATTATCAGACAAAGGAAAAGCACAGTTTTGAGTATGATTTGATTGGTTGTTTCAGGCCACCCTGGTCTCGTTGAAATCTTGTTCTAAAAAAATTATGTCCAGAGTTCCGAATGCATACAAAATGAGGAAAAAAAAACAAAAAAAAAAAAACAATTTACGAAAAACCGTACAAATGGTTGTACAGCCGTACACTGACAAAAATGGGAAAAAAACGTACAAATTACGGGTAAACCGTACTAGTTGACACCTATGCCATATGCGGGATGCAACTCTTAATAATTTGTTTGATGTTCTGAAGCTTGACATTATTTTGCCAAGTACACAGAACATACCAATTTATACCATATTTCATGTTATTATATGGAATTTTCAGTCAGAACCTGGTGATTGCAAGGCAGCTTTGGCTGCATTTACCCTTAATAACAATGTCACAAGGCAGCTAATAGTACAGAAAACATTTTCCAGACTGTACAAGTAAATTATGTTCCTGTAGGATTCACCTTTAATTGGTTTTGTAAGATCCAGCCATTAAAAAAAATATAGCAAATGACACATTTTATCAGTAGCAAAACCACAGAGCAACATCACAGAATAATGCAACTTTAAGTCCTTAATATTTTTTGATAAATATATTATCAAACTTACATTCATTTCACATGAAAGTAATAAGACTCACTGAATAATATAATGACACTCACTGCAAATAATGATATTCACCGCAAATAATACGACTAATATGACACTCAATGCAAATAATGACATTCACCTCAAATAATGACACTCACTGCAAATAATGACATTCACCGTAAATAATATGACACTCACTGCAAATAATATGACACTCGCTACAAATTATGGCACTCACTGCAAGCAACTGTTTTGAAAAATTTCAAATCAAGTGAACACTTGTATTGGATGATCTATTTTGGACACTTGAGAATCTTCCATATCCAAGTTGTTTAGCCAATCACACTGAATATTTTCACATTACTGATATTTTTTACTTTCCCCATTTCAGGGACCATATAGTATATATATCATAAAATAGTGTAAATATTCCTATTATCAAAAATAGGCAGTGACAGTGTGGTAGGTTTATACAGAAAGAGAATTTAGCAAAACAATAGGCTGTTTATTTACTAAGGATACAATTCAGGCACTTTTAACATCATCACACAGCCCACTCATGCATGGGCACATTTAAATATCCTATTATGTCATGACAATTGTTTCTGATAACTAGCATTATGTTAAAATTCTCTATTGGTCATTTGATTTGACAATATAAACAGTACATATAAATGACATGATGCAGGTATCTGGATACACATAAAGTGATTAAAATGAGTCCGTCTCTTGAATCACAAATAAATTATTAGTCTTGGAACAATCCTTGCAACATTTAATGTTGGTTCATATCAATTGCTCAACGGTGTGTTTTTGAGCTAAAATGTAACAAAAATGCAACACACAAACAGCAACCCATTCAACCACTCCACCCCACGCCCACCCAGAGGAACAGATGATATCCTTGAATTAAGTGTACAAGACACAACACAATAGAAGAAATATCAACAAAAGAAACTCTCTCAATAAAACTTCTGTACAGAAACATGATATTACTTTGAAAATGACACCTATTTTGTACACTTGTGATTCTTAATAACAAAGGTACTATTACTCTGCTATTAATCTTGAGTACTATTATAGTAGTTATTTATTTTGAGCACAGTTACTATGCTATTTTCCTTGAGTACTGTTACTGTTATTTACAAGTACTGTTACAATGTTATTTATCTTGAGTACTACTACTACTATGTTATTTATCTTGAATAATATTACTATGTTATTTATCTTGAAATGAGTACTATTACTGTTATTTATCTTGAGCACTATTAGTTATTTATCTTGAAATACTATTACTCAGATATTGTTATGTATCTTTAGTGCTATTATTCTATTTACCTCAAGTACTATCACTTCTATCTTGAGTACTACTACTGTTACCTTTCTCCACTAATGACCTTGACCTCTGGGCTAGGGACTTGATTATTGTATGATAAGGTGTGTATATAGGTAAAATTTCATTAAGAAGTTCTATTGAGGTCATATGACAGCTTGGATAAGGAAACATGCTGCTGACTTGCATTATCCCTTGTTCTTACCTTGACCTTGTGGCATCTGGTATGACTGAATATGCAAGACAATAAAAGGTCAAGATATATAACAGGCTAAAGTTCAGTGAAACATTTTCATTGGTTTAAAGGTTATACCCTAACATCGATAGAGGTCACTGATTTCAGACCAGCTACAAGATCATTTCAGTAAGGCAGCTGATTTTTTCCATAAGTTTGACCAATGTTCAGTAAGTGTAACAAAATATCATGTATTGCTAATGTCAAGTTGGAAAATGCATATTTAAAAAATTTGAATTCCAAACTGATGTATCAATGGTAAACATTATGTTCATCTGAAAAGTTTGTAAAGGAGACATAGACCTTATTTACCTCTAGTACAATTGCACAAATTTAAGTTCCAAACCCTATGCAGCTCAATGGCTTGTTGCTGTCTCTCAACTTGATGTAATCCTTGGAATTTTTTTCTTCAATTAACATGATGATGGCAATCGCATCTCCTGCTACATGACATACTCAAATTGACATGTGATGTCCGATAAATGTAACTGTGTCCCTTCCTGCTTTTATTCAGAACAATCTGAATATTCCTTTTTATTCTTCTGAACTGATTACTAAAACTTTTTGCGAGACTTTTATTTTTACCATCTGCCCTTAACATGTATTGGTAGCTGGATGCCATTTATAAAAAATCTATAATCAACAGTTTCTCTGATCATGCAGACACCGCATGAAAAATATGTGCAGTCTAAAGTGTCTGAGGTACTACTATAAAGTTAGTCTGGTTCACTAATTCCACAAAAGCGAATATGAAACTGGATCCAAATCAAACATGGTTAAGTCAATTATCCAAATTTTACCATAACAATCATGTCTGTAGTTTTTCCTTTTACTCCATAAGTATGCATTTTATGGGTCAATTCTTAGGACTTATGATAAAAATCGTAAGGATTGGCAGCTCTGTGACTTATATTCTACCCTGACATGACCTTGCAATTGTGATGGGGGCATGGCTATTGTATGTGACACACCCTCTGGTCAAGATATATACTTGGCCAAAGTTTCTTTCAAATAGTGGTTCAAAAAATATACCTGAACAAGAATTCATGTCAAAGAATTGCATTTTTCCTAGCCATGCCATTTACATTGAGGCAGGAGGCATGGCTATGGCATGTGACATGCTTTCCAATTAAAATATATATTTAATCAAAGTTTCATGAAAATCTCTCTGACCATTACAAAGTTATAGTCCAGTTAAGAGAATGTTAATAAATGGATGGATTGACAGCCAATGCCATAACATTACATGCCCATCTTAAGACAGAGCATAAAAGTTGCATTTTTCACAAAACCCCAAAACTGATATCCAAGAAAATAAGCAAAAAATGTTCATAATATTTGCAACATCAACTTTTCAAAAATCAATCATGGGAAAGGGTATATGATGTCTTATAATCTCTAACATATTTGATTTAAACTTCCATGCTGTTTGTTTAAAGATTATCTGGGTAACTTTCTTAAGGTAAAGTTTATCACAATATGCGAACTCTAAACATGTGAAAACTATATCCCCATATATATATATATATATATATATATATATATATATATATATATATATATATATATATACATACTAGAAGGGAGTTAACTCCATTAGGCCATGTTGTGAGCACTACTTTATTGGGGTGCATTTTCTCCCAAGATGGCCAAACTGAATTAAACACAGGCATTCTTTCTCCCATGATGGTCAAAAAGAATTACACACAGACATTCTTTCTCCCAAGATGGTCAAAATGAATAAAAAACTGGTATTCTTTCTCCCAAGATGGTCAAAATGAATTAACACTGTAAGATCCATGTTCTTTATTTTAGACTGATTTAAGCCTCAAGTTAAAGTGTGAGGCGCTATCAGACATGCATGGAAGCAATATCATTATCCCACCTCCAGTGTTGTTTCAGTTGACATTTTGTAGCAACTTCATTCCAAAATGGCACCGTAAGATTAAGACATACTGGCCCATAATGTATATATCTATGTATTTGACCAAACGAGAAGTGTGCTTTTCTAAGGCGATGTGAATGTATTATATTAAATATGGCACATCCTTTTTCCTAATTTCACCACAATTTTCAACTTGCATATAAAGAACAACTGTCCATACAAGTCCAACTTTTCCCCTTGCATGGCCTTTACAGTGAGGTTTCATCATAATTGTTTCCTTATATAATTAAATGCCATGTTCAAGAAAACTTTGTGATTTACGACATCGATTTTCTTGATGAAATTTGTCTTCGTTCTTACTCAGATACTTTAATTCATCTAAGTCATTATCAATTTGACCTATCTGTAATTCTTGCTGTACCTTAAAAAATCAAACAATCCAAATCGTTAATTACAAAGAATCACAAAGAATGGTAATTTACTTTAAAAGGAATACCAAAATAAAACTCAAATTTATACCACTGATTAAAAATGGAAATGAAAACAAAATCAATTTCATGATACCCTGATTACGATGACAAATCTATCTGAATCCACCATATGTATTTGTATTTGTCAGATCCAACTGCAAACAACATAGACCCTGGTCTGTCAGTGCATAACATGCTAATAGATCAGGGTGTAAGTTGTTCTACTGATTTACTCATGATAGACTGCATTGACCCAGGTCTGCTAGTGCATTATATTACAGCAGATTTGGATCTATGCAGTTTGCAGTTGGATTCAACTTGTATGCAAGTACTGTACATGTATACTGGGTAGAAGTTTAAATTTTTATACAATAAATTTTGGTAATGTTGTGCAATTATTTCAACTGTTTAATTTGTTTTAAGATTTAAACATCCAACACAAATTTCAGTTTTGAATGGACATGGTAGTACATCAAAAGCAATGTTTGATAATGGAGTACCATTATGCATGGTAGGAACTGTATCCCAAGGCTGAGGGTGACATCTGTCAATTAGTTATTACAATACAGAGATTTCAATTGACCTCTTACAAAATTAGAAAACCAAGTAGGTGTGAATTAATGCATACTAAGGTGACCAGACTAAAACGTGCCCACCCAAATAGGGCAAATACAATTTACACAACAAATATATAAAAACTCAGCTTTTTTTTAGAACTTTAATGGTTTTAATCCAATTTTTCTTGTTCTTGTTTCAATCACTGTGGAAAACGTTCAAAACTGAAACTCTGGTTACTCTGGTTTTAAATTAATAGATATAAAAAAGGGCATTCTACATTTGTTTTCAAGGGATCAATTGATATACATGTACCTTTAATGTCATGGACTAATTATTACCCTAACTACTGAAACAGGACGATTAAATTTACATGGCTTAAATGTACAATTCAGGATTATTTCTTGAACAAAACATCCTAAAATGCTTTTAAAGAAAATGAAACTGCTGTTGTTTGTTTTACTGGTTAACAAACTACAAGGACCCTGATCTGAGGGCACATTATGGGATGGCAGATCTGGGTTTGTGCAGTTTGCTGTTGGACTCAACTTCTAACTGAATATTGAGGGTATTTAACAGTTACAAGAACAGAAAGATAAGCTGACATCTTACATTTTTTATTTTCATGAAAATGCTAATTTCATTAACTTTTAAAATAAAACTACTGTGTAAAATAAAACAACTGTGTAAAGGATTTATGAGTTACTAGCCAATTAGCTAAATCCGATGTTCAATTTCAATGCAGTGGTTAATTATCCATGTGACATAAAATTGATTTTTCTCAGTCTTCTAACTTATCCTCATAAAAATTTAAAACATGGATTTGCACATCAATTATCTGGAATTTTTATCTCAAAACTCCCAAATAAATTATCAACTTGCCAGTACATACCACTTAATGTTAGTTTTCATCATTATTTTCAATATCCATATAATTCTAGTTTTGCACCGAAGTGAAATGTTAATTTGTTGTAAGTTTTATATTTATTTTAACACTGTGTAAAACTAACATTCTTCTACTACATTTGAGAAAGGATCATGGTTTTATTTTATTTTTTTTACATTGATAATGGTCTACAGCTGATCAGCATTTGCAAAACAGAAGCCTGTAAAAGTCATGTCGAAGTCGAGGTCTCATAAGTCTTACATGTATATGCATTGCTTTCTGACTTATTATAGGATTACATGACCATGGCTGGATATTGATCAAAGTGTAAACTGTACCCAATCAATCACAAAATATAACATACTGAATGTAGTCCCCAAATTAACAGGTGTAAAAATTAAAGATCAGTATCACATGAACATTTATATCCCATCACCCTGCTGAAAACTCAGTCAATTCACAACAACTGAAATTACAATCTTGCAACAAACCTTTTGTCACATTCACAACGAACTTCCTTGTGGAGGCTACTCTTCAATTCTGGATAAAAATTTCAGTCTGCTCATGTGCCGAAGATCACCCGTAAAAGTTATGAATTTAATGTGCAGTTTAGTCTTACTTGTTAGAGCTGATTAATTTTGGCGTACAATATTTCAGTGAGAATATAAATTTATTTCATGCAAGACCTTTAGAAAAACACTCTCCAAAATTTGTATTACAACATCAAAAACTTCTATCTCTCATCGGCAATGACAACACAGGTTGTTGTAACACAGAACTTGAAAAGTCTCACATTTCATGCACAGTTGTATCTAAAAAAAAAAACACCTCTTATTAAATTGACTTAAAATTCATTACAAAACCACAAGAGCCCATTTCAACATCAATAACTGGGTCACTATCCTACCTTACATATTACGCCTGGCAGTAAGGCTAAGGGAGACAACTTTTCTAGCTTAACTATAGCATCTCAACGGAAGCACATATGGCACAAATTTAAAAAATGGCCATGTCAACCAAGATATCCACTTTGTGATAAACAAGGGCATAAGTAACACATCCATTTAAATGTATTTCAACGAGGACAAGGACACTGGCTATGAATATCCCTTTTCCATCAAGAATAACACCAAGAGTTTGTACAGGACATACCATGTATCAACCAGAGTAAAGCAAGGTTGTCCTTTAGAGAAAAATAAATATTTGCCCCTCCTTGAATATGGCCAATGTATGTTGTTGCTTTTAGAGCACCTCAGCAAAACAGTGGTTATACGGTGCAAACAAAATGTAAAGTTTAAAAACTGTCATACTAAATTGCACAAAAAATTAGGAAGAAAAAAAAACCTTCAAAATAAATCAAAACTTGAAGTGCAACAAGACAAAATACAAAATGTAAAGTGTAAAGAATTAAAATTCTGTAATATTTATGTAAAATAAAAAATCAAGGTCACACACATAAAAGAAAACCAAAAACATCTGTTCAAAATGTTATATTAATTGCATTCCTTCAAGAAGTCCAAGATTTTCTAAAATGTTAACTCCTCAATATTTTTAATGTAGTCTATGCCAAAATACTTTTGTCTTGCAGACTCCACAAGAATGTGTTCCACTGTCAATGGACACAGGAATGGCACTCTAGCTGGGATACGGCAGAACAAATTGCCTACATTTGTTTTTTGCATTTTTTTTCAAAGTCCAGCAATAAAGACCAATGATCACTCAGACAGTATTAAAAACTAATTCATCCAGTGTATATTAAAGGAGGAAACAGACTTTTACAAAAAAATGTCTTTTTTTTTGCTATGGACAGGAACCAAAATACAGTGGTCATCACTGTAACACATTCAGGAAGTCATTAAAATATAATGTTAATAGTGAAATCACCTTATACTAGGGTACTTTATACATGGCACAACTATTATTCAGGAATTTAATGTTATTCCTTTTGCAATGATTGTGATAAAAACTGTCCACTGCAAATCACACAGCAAATAACAGTCATTTACAGAATGGGATTCACAATCAACAACATAATGCTGCATCACATCAAACCAGTAATTCCACCAAATAGGCAAATTTAAGATTTAAACATTCCACAGTATGGTCTTAATTATTTATCCAAATGGACACCTATATTCTGAGTAAAAGCACAATATTCAAAGCAAAGGATGTATTTGTTCTGTTGGACATATAAATTACTCCAAGACCTGGTGCTTTCAATGACAGTTTCAAAATCTTTGGGTCAATTCGTCAACGTCCCAATTCATGGGTAAACCAATTTTCTTTTCTTTAAAACTATTTTCATTTTCATTAACATGCTACCATATAAATTAGACTATTGGTAAATAGTTACAGAGATGGTAGTCCAAAAGTCATACAAAGTAGGACATCAACCCTGACAGTTACAATGAAGGAGGGTCAGTATCTACCTCCCACCACCACATCGTAATTATCAGGGTTGGAGTTTAAAATTGTAGAACTAAGGGTCCAAGTGTGATATTGCTAGTCTTTGCCACCCCCACCCCCTTCCCTATATCGATTTGCTTATAGCAAACATCAGCAATCTTTAGAACTGCTTTGCCAGGTCTGTTCAATGGAAGAGTGCTGCATGCCAAGTCATATTCATGCTTATAATTTACTTATCATTTTTACTACATAAAATATAAAACTGCAACTAATACATTGTACCTTTCCAACGAGTCTGCATATCACTGTTGGCATGCATGCTATATGTTACCAACTCCTGGTCTGTAGTTTTAATTCCATTTGTAACGAGCCCTCAGAAGTGAAAGTGTTGTAGCCCGTGTTTTTCTTAGTAGATTTGTAGTTTCCCAGCTCTGAGATAGGGGTCTGCTTAAGAGAGCTGACTCCTTTAGAGATCTGAATAGTTTTGGTTTCTGGTCATCCTTAATTTTGGAGATATTTAAATCATGTTGGTGTTGTATTTATCCTGCTGTTCAACTGGCAAGTGAATACAGTTTAGCTGGTTCATTTGAAATGCTTGATAACACAACTTGAGAAATACTGGCAATTTCAGAAGGCACATCCAGTCAAATACATGTACATAGGTAAATTGTAGGCAACTATACAAACCCTGGGATCAGATATTGATGGGTCAATATGGTCAGTATCTCCATGCATGAAATTTATCTGACATGGCAAATTTTTAGAAAATTTTTCAGAATTCTGCCATTTCAAACACAAAGACAACTGCATACAATCTGCAACACAAAAGACCTTGATCTAGTGCACACACAACATTTCAAACCAGATTTATATCACATATGGTCAGAAGAAAAAAAAATACAAAAATTTGTTATTTGGTTCTGCCAAAGTCAGTTTAGTCAATTTTCAGAAGAAAAAAACTAACATTTTCTTTTCTTAAAGTCATGCAATGTCTTCCTTTCTTTCAGTGTTACATTTGTTACTTTGCACATGTCTCTATTTATAGAAGATGGTATAAAGTAGTTCCCATACAGTTTAATCAGAAAAAATGCAGCTAACCAATGGAAATCTTTCCTACATTTACCAAAAACTGCAACATCAATTATATAATGTAATTGGACCAATGACCATACCTGCCCTTTAAAAGGACTGTCTTATACTGAATCACCTTACAGCAAGGGACCACAGCACATGGTTATACTTTCATGATAAAAAAGTTCTGAAACTTTTCTTACATTTTTGAAGAGAACTATAATTTATTTCCCTTCCATTTCCATCATTTTTCCAAAATTTACTCACAATTACAATCATTTTTGCCTTATAGAATAGTTTTTAAAAATGAAGAATAAGGATATTAATTTTCATAAATAATATCCCACCAAAAGAGCTCTCGAGTACATCAGACAATAATTATTTCACTAAAAATGCAATATCTGATTATGGATTGTTTAGAGTAATGCTAAAAAATGACTTATGGTCAGTCTAAGGTCAAGAATAATACCTTCCTATAGTTCTTGAAAAATCTTGTAAGCAATTATAATAATTATCAATAATAATAATAATAATAATAATAATAATAATAATAATAATAATAATAAGAGGAACAGGAGAAAACTATTACATAATACTTGTCCAGTTTTTTTTACACAAATCTGAATTTAAAATAAATTTAACTAGTTTATGGTTTATTTATACAAAAGCAAAAAATATCATAAAGGCTACATGGAATATGGATTTCACACAAAGTCAGCATGGAAATCACAACAACACAAAACTTGTAATGAAATGTCTAAACAAAACAGGGCAATTTTTCCTTCATAATATTATGTGAATATAAAAGAAATTTCAAAAGGTAATTAAAGGGGTCACATTTTTTTCACAATAATTTATGTATCTGATCCTGAAATGTATTACATTATCTCATTATCAACCCCCAGAATCTATGACTGTATGGATACTGTCCTTCTTTGGAAAAATGTTACAAAACAGCTTTCATGAAAGTGTCAAAGGTTTCTGATTCTTGGATAACTATGTGACCGCAAAAACAAGGCCATGTTAATCCTACTCTGCATATTAAATCAATGATAGCATATACATGTATCACAAGCAATTATCTAAAAAAAAAAAAAAAACAATCACAGAGTCAAAATATATCATTCATATAGTCAAAAAATATAAAACAGAAAAGATTACCGTAGAGATGATATCTATCCTTGTGTGACATTCTGGTTAGCATTGGTAGACAAAGTCAACCCAGTATGCGCCAATTCGAATATTTACGAGTGAAATCATTTCTATCCCTGCAGAGCACAATTACATAACAGCACTGAGCATGTCGAGGATCTGAAAGCACCGAATCCAAAGCCTCAGTCGTAGAATTAAGGTGGAGCAAAAACTCGCAAAGCTGCAGGCAGATCAGCCCAACTACGCAGTATGTAATACATTAACCCACTCTGCTGGACTAGTTATGTAATAAATTGGTAAGAAATCATTACCTATATAGGCATCTGGGAAATAAAGACTGAACCCCCAGTTACCATCAACACGATCAATGCCAATTAACAATCCCCAAAAATAACAATTTCCATTGATCTAATTCTCAAAGCATGACAAACTAGTTTATTCAGCTGGAAGAAAAAACAAAGCTATAATAAAGAAGAAAAAAAACAGGTCTTACATGGCATATACAGACCTATGTAGTCTACAGTCTAGGCTATACATATAAAGCTGGGTCCAATCAATAAAGCTGCTGCAGATATACAGGCTTTGGGAATAAGATGAATTGCTCTGATGTGCCTATAAATAATACTGGTCACCAACTGGATATTCAGTGGTCACTGAGCAGTAAACTAGTTCAACAATATTGATCAGGAGGCAGGTAAACAGTGACATAGTGCATATAGAAAGGCAAGAATACAGTCACTTGCAAGTACTGAGGTTAAAGGCTTGTCTTGATTGCCATCTGAACATACTCAGAAACAGGATTGAATGAATCCCCGTTTTCATGACTAAAATTCTTATACAGGTTTTGACTACTTGAACAGAAGAAAAATATATAACTGCACACAAAATTCAACAGACAATTTTTCTTCCCTATGAAGATATGGACAAGTAACAAAATTTTACTTGCTAGGCAACAATAGGGACTTGTCCCAGGCTTCTAGACGAGTGAATTTTCCAATAATTATTGTGAAGACAGACCTGCAACAGGCTTAAAGCATGGCTTTTACATCAAGATAATAACTTTTACTTCAAAACTGCCACACAGTTTTACCCAAGAGAAACCAAATGGGTTCCTCTGGAAGTTAAAGAATCAGAAATAGTGCTATGAACACTTTAAGGCCTCACTCCACTACCATAGCCACTCAGCAGTTATTGTATTCTGTCATCCCAAAGGAAATCATTAATATTTTTTTTCTTATTGTTCTGTAGATTTGCAATGCAGTGAATTTTGTTTTTACTGGGTTCAACAGAATGCAGCATTAAGCCGGAACAAAGAATAAAATGTTTAAGATCACTTGTGCTAAAAATTACAGTAATATAATTCAATGCAAGTACTGCCAGAAAATGCAACATAATCTATGTTGATTTCTTTTAGTATGTTGTATATATACCAGTGCCCAACATAATTAAGAAAGTCTGAGTGTATCTGAACTTGTAGCTAATGCATTGTATTTCATCAAAAATGCAGGAAAATGAAGGAAATGTAATGAACTGAATGAGTATAATGAAGCTAGCTTTAATAATTATAGCAATGCTAAAGAAACGTAACATATGGCCCATGTGGACCTGTTATTATTCACCTTGCTCAAATAACTTTACTGCTAACCATTTCACAATGCAAATTAATGTAGTAACATAAACCTAAATAAACTGAACCTTTATATCATGTCAATTTTACCTATTTTACAATAGTCAGATTTTAAACAAAGTTCCATAAAAGTAAAAATAATATGTAGTTTCTTGTCCATAATCAAACTCATTCAAGATCTTAATGATCAAACTACTCTTTACCAAGTTTAACAAAAACTGAATCAAATATATGTCTAGTGAGGCATTAAACTCAGCCATGCAAGATCATCTCATTAATATGCACAGATCTCACTAATCACAGAATCATTAAGATACCAATAGTACACTGTATTATAATTTACTTCTACCTTCTTTTTTACTGAACTGGATAACCTGTGAACCCACTTTAACATGGAGACAAGTGTGGATCCAATTTGTTATTATAAAAAATATCCCCAAAGGGCTCCATTTAATAGACTACGAATAAAATCAGGATTAAATTTGGTAAAAGAAACCTTGATGTATTGCTGGTTTTATCATCAAAAGCAGTGGTTAGTGCCTGAAAATTCAATTTTTAAAAACAAGAGTCCATTGAAGAGACTAATACTTTTCTGTGCAAAAAGAATTTATAGGAATTCAAAATAATACCATTTCTTCCTTTCAACTGCTGAGGTTGACTGCTTTTCTGATAGTATTAGCAATAACAAGCTTCTGTGATGGAAATATTGGATATCAGAGTGGCACCATTTTCATTTAAGATGAAGTAGACAATTTCATATCATAATGATTAGGGCGAGAAGTGATAGGATGATGTTTATGACAGCTGCTGTGCAACCATAGTGGCTGTATGACTGGCACCATTTTTATTTAGGACCAGCGAGGTATCACGTTTATTGGTAAAAAAAAAAAAAAACATGTTGATATAGCCATCCATTTGGGAAGAGTGACATAAAACAGTATTTTCAAGATGGCACCATTTTACTTTATGACCAAGCTGACACCATAAGATCCCTTCTAATGAAAACCCCTTGTGAAAATGACTTTCCGTTTAAGAGTAGCTAAAACAAGATTTTCAGGATGGCCACATGTTGGATGTCAAATCAGCATTATTTTAGTTCATGATCAGCAAAACATTGTAAGATATTCTTTAGTGAAAACCCCATCCTGATATGACCAGAAGTAGTGATAACAAGGTTTTCAAACTAGCCACTGTGGCAGCCATATTGGACCCCAGACCAACACCATTTTCATTTAGGGCCAATTAAACACTATAAGAAGCCTTCTTGTGAAACCCAATGGGAACATTACATTTTGCTCAGGGGAAGTAGTGATAAGATGACTTTCAAGATGGCCACTCGGGTGACCATACTGAACATCAGATCAGCACCAGTTTCATATACTTGCAACATTACAGTGATAGGAATCGGTCAGAATTTCATAATCAATAATAAATTTCACTCAACCAACTGATAAATGATTATAACGGATTACTAAGAGCAAGTTTATTTTAATTTTTGTTGTCATAAAGTTATATCTTTCCTCAAGAGTTCAAAATGTTAATAAATTTACAGGATTAATCTTTTAATGACATGTCTACTTTAGCCTGATAAATATATTACATTTTCTTCTATTGTGTTATTTTTGTTCTATAACTTTGTTAAATGAAAGCAACTTTCTAAGGCTGATCAGGTTTATGTAACTGAAAAACTGTTGCAATCTCTCACAACTCTTTCATTCCCAAGTGATGTGTCTATCATTTTAAGTATTGAAGGACATGCTTTTCTTGTTTGTCCTTTACTAATACTACAATCAAAGGATTTTACACCTAAACTGAAACAAATCATCAAAAATTGTTTAAATTTATTAATTCAACAACCTGATAGTGAAAATCATGTAATCATGACTATATTTTTCCAAATTATAAAAGCTTGCATCCTCAGAGTACCATGGGATGGTTTTAAATTTATAAGTTAGGAAGGGAATAAATAATTCAGCAGAACTGTAGTGGATCGGAAGTCAAAGAGCTTGCCATTTGCAAAGAGTTTTACTAACTTTTGTCTTCTGCATGCAACCAAAAGGAAGAAATATAATTAAGATACTGGTCATTATGACAGTACATACTGTACTACATGTTTGCCAAAAATGTAAAAATATAAAATGTATCCCATCATTTATTCAATGAAAATAGCTGGCCCTAGCTTCGTTTGCATACTCCTTTCTGCAGAATTTGCATACAACCTTTGTCGTATCTAAATTCTGCTTCATTGGTGGTCTCTCCCTTGCTTTGTAAAAATCGAAGCAAGTCCAAAACACGAGAATGAGCTTTTCCGCCAGGATATGAGTATATTGTGGTTTGATCACTTGGATCCATGGCATGTATATTAGATGTAGCAAATATTGTAATCTGGAATCCTTGGTTTTCTACCCAAACACACAAAGGAAAGGAACTAGTTTGTGCCATAAGCTTCACACTAGCCTCCCTTTCCACACAATAGGTCATGGAGTTTCACATTCGATTCGCTTATTGAGATTATGATAAATAATCAGAACAACACTAAGCAACAATGCATCAGATTACAGAGTTTCACATTCGATTAGCTTATTGAGATTATGATCGATAATCAGAACACTAAGCAACAATACATCAGTCTTCTGGTGAAAACCCCATATTAATAATGAATACCATCAATTCAGGGGAGTACCAATAACAATATTTTCAATATGGCCATATCTTTGTGACCATATTGGAACCAGATCTGCCTTATTTTCATAAAGGATCAACTAGACATTATAAGAAGTCTTTTATTAAAACCTCATACTGATATGACCATCCATTAAAGAGAAGTACCAAATACAAGATTTTCAAGATGGCAACTGTGGCTGTCATACTGGATGCCTGAGCATGGGATCAATATGTGTATTAAGTTTATAGCAATCCTCCAAAGAGAAGTAGCAACACTAAATTTGTGCTAATGGACAGATGGAAGATGGACATCAGACCATCTCGTAAGGTTCTGGTCTATAACCAATAGATCTAATAAAAACTGAACAAAAGGTTGAACATTATTAAGTTGATCCATTTAGTAATTATGTTGAAGTCAATTTAGGTTTTGGTTTTTAGCTATAAATAAATTTTATCAAGTAAGTGTTATCATAATAACTTATAATTTATGCACAGGACAGGTAGGTATTTCCTTAAAATCACTGTGCAATTCATTAGCATAATGTCAGTAGACTACAAACAAGAAATTTTTTAACAAGTTTATTATCAATGTATTTTCAGTGCTATATCATTTTTATATTAATCATGTAATATTTAAACAAGAACTATGAATAAAGAACCCTCCTCAAACCAAGATAAATTCTGACCTTCAAAACCAGCCATCTTCCAGTGACCTGTTATAACAGATCACTTTTTGTTGGCAGAAGGGGTGGTTTCTCAAGACAGACTTTACTAATAATTGCCAGGGGTATGCTAATGTTCCAATTAAACTCTATATATATATATATAGTATGTACGCTGTATCAATGATATACCACGAGATGTATAAATTTTTCATTAAAAGGAAACGAAGCTTGCTGAGTTTCCTTTTAATGAAAAATTTATACGAGTGGTATATCATTGATACAGCGTACATACTGTACATATATTTTATTTATATCACATACAAATACATATATTTGCCCTTTGAACGGAGTTCAGATTTACTACAGGCAGCCGTGTATTGACCTAGTGAATGAACTCCTCACATCCCCTAGTGTGTCCGCTACAAAATGTAGTTCTCTGCCGTAGTGGCTATTTACAATCACCTCTGCATATTGATAAGTTGATTGTTTTCTTTTCTTGGTTTCTATTTTTATCCACATTGATTAAATCAATATAATACACACTTATGATGTAAACATGAAAGATGGTTTTAAAGATAAAAGTAGGGCAGTAGCAACACTTGGATAGCTACACCATTCAAATACCGGCGCATGGAGATTAATGTGGAATAGAAACTAAGCCAACTGACGAACCAACAAGAGGTAATTAAAATATTTTAATATATTTACAGTTGATCTAAGTCATTATTCTGCTTTAGCAACAGTACAACCGACCCACAAACTCTCTCTCTCTCTCTCTCTCTCTCGTCGGTTTGACTTTAAAACTCTTGTCTCTGTCTGTCTGTCTGTCTCTCATGCTTTGGTCGGTTTGACTTAACTTTTACCATCATTCATAAGTCCAGAGATATTGTTGGAAAATCCTCTACGTTCGCCATTTCATAGATTTTAGCCCGTATCCTGCTACCATGGTCAAGAGAGAGAGAGAGAGAGAGAGAGAGAGAGAAAGCTTTGGACATTTTCATATTTAAATAATAATAATAATCGATTTTTTAGAACATTATGGTATGTTTAAGAAATAATAATAATAATAAAAAAAACCATTACATTAAATATATCACATTATGTGTACCACGTAACCGAGGAATTTACTGGTTTGCAACATTGTATCATTGATAAACACTGTTGATAAATCCCAAGGAAAGTGTACACGTATCGTTGCGACGAACCATATTTTTGTAGGTTACTTGGTGTAATTTCTATTTCAAGGCTTTAATCCAGCCCAAATTCCTTTACTCTCTCATTCCACATTTCTGCGCAGTTTGTCCGTTATGCTTGAGAGGGGAGGGGAGAACAGAAAGCAGAAAGGATTGTGATGAAAATGTGTACCATATTAAATTAATTTAGAAAACGAGGATTATTAATACTTTTCATCATTATTTTTCATACATCACTATTGACTAATATGTGGAAATTGATCACTGATCTAAAATCAACTGCAGACACTCGCGAGAACGTTTGTATATGCGTATTATTGCGCCATGGGCAGATCACAATTTGATATACCAATAGTATTGGTATATCAAATTGCTTTATACCAACACTTTAAATGCATGTTATTTGTTAATGTATGTGGTATAAATATATATATATATATATATATATATATATATATATATATATATATATATATATATATATATATATATATATTACAAGATGAATTTAGCTCATTTGGTTCAAATTTCCACTTGCTGATTTAGAGATCAGTTTAAAACCTGCAATCATGCAATCATGAGATCCATACCAGTCAATTTTTTATAGAGACTGTCTGTATACCCTTGCATTTGGTCAAACTTTCATAAAACTTCTTAAGTCCAATATATCAGTAAAATCCAATTCAAAAGTACACCTTCAGATAAGATTCAATAAAGCAAAACTAATAAACAAGACATTATTGTACAAACTAATGACAACTGGTTTGTTCTACATGACAAGTGACATCTAATGATTCTACTGTACTTTCCAGACATAAGTGATAAACAGCTAAATATGCACATGCCAACCTAGTATTTAACACAAATGTATGTGTAGTATGGAGTAGTGGATTGAGAAATGTACTAGTCTGCTGAATTTTCACTAGTCCTTAACACAAAACACTCCCTTGTGACAACTGGAACTTTCCTAAATGTGTGATGTGTGATCTGGAAATTTTTAAAGTAGCTTTAACAATTTTTCAGTCCTACTGCTACGATGTCTGCAGTGTTGCAGTTTATAGTGATGTCTAGCACTGGGGCATCATGCCGCAGACATCTAGCATCATTATCCTGACACCAGGCTGACCAGTCCTAACACTAACCTCTTAATGCTGAGTGCCAAGCGAGGCAGCTGCTAGTACCACTTTTATTAGTCTTTGGAATGACTCAGCCGGGGTTCGAAACCGCGACATTCCGCATCCGAGGCGGACACTATAAACAACTGGAGCAGTCCAGTGAAATAAATAAATAAATAAATAAATATCCCAAGGTAAAGTCATTAAAATGGTCACATACTTGTTAGGATATAGCATTAAAACTATGTTAATATTAACAAACAATTTTACGATAACTTTTAAAGTGAAATAAATGAATTATGCAAAAGGAGCAAAACCAATCTTTTAAATCTGACAGTTTTACTCATACACATAAAACAGAACAAGAACAAAATCGAACCAAGTGAATTTAATATAGATAAAGGTTAAAATACATTTTAATAAAAACAAAAACAAAACAACAAAATTAAACAAGAAAATTATATTGCCTATAAATATAGTTCAGGTCATAGGATCTCATGGATGTTCAATCCTTTAATATCAGACTGCTCTTAAATTATAGAGGAAAGGAGTGTATGTGTGTGTGTGTCTGAGATCTGGATATTTAACATAGCTTTAAAAAAAATTCTGTCATATCACTACAATGTCTGCAGTGTGGTAGTTTATAGTGATGTCTAGCACTGAGGCATCATGCTGCATGATGTCCCACCCAGTCACATTATCCTGACACCAGGCCAAATGCAGGGCAATTCCCATTGACTGTAATGTTAGTATTTACACACACACACACACACACACACACACACACACACACACACACACTATAAACATGATCTGCCAAAGATGAAACTTAAAAAATTAAAATGATATGCTGCATGGCTAATTTGTCAGAAAATTTCCCTTGTAGATAGTCAATATCAAAATATGACCCAATATTTCCCCACCCCTTCCATCTATAGTCCCTGTTTGGTGACAGTGATAGAATGAAAATGGTTTCATATTAAAGCCTGCTACTGTATAAATTTATCCATACATCAGCTTCTTCAGAAGAAAAAAAAATTTGATTCATTTTTTCCCCCAGTAATTATTTTCAGCCAATCAGCAATCTTTAGTACTTTTAATATAGAGCGTTTAATATGCCACCAAAGACAGGTTGCCTCCCACAGTCGTAAAATAGTTATCTGTCTGTGAAATAATGATATACGTTTCTCTGATATCAGAGGCAGCGATTTATATTTAGTATTACCATCTTATCATTTCAAAGCTAACAGTTCATATAATTCCATTCAAATGGTAATAAGATATTCAGCAGCCTATAGTTCTTGTTTTATCTTCCAAATATGTCCTCCAAAGGTATACACTTGGTTTGATCTACAAACTAAAACTGCTGTTGTGATAAATCTATTTCACTGATTAAAAATAATATCCAATCTGGTTTTAAAAAAAAGACCTTATTTCAGAATTCAAAATGAATAATAGCGACACTGGTTTACTGCCATAAAATTAGTGTAGGTTTGCACTTCTAAAACAGGGCTCTGAGTGGGCGAGTGGTCTAAAGCGCTCACCGTTACGGATCACTGCCATCTCACCTCTGCCTGTGTGGGTTCGAGTCTCGGGCTCGGCCAATGTGGTTATGTGAGAAAGCTTGCCAGTAGCTTCTTGTGGGTCGGTGGTTCTTTCCGGGTTCTCCCTCCACCATTAATACTGGCCGCCATGTATAGCCTATCTTGTGCTGAAAAATGGCGTTAAACCCTATAACAACAACAACAACAACAGTAACAACATTTCTAAAACATGTATGGCCCACTTCTGACCAAAAGCATAAGCTAATAAAGTTCACAAACATGTAAAGAAAATTCAAAAAGTGCTGCAATGGCATGACAATCTATAAGGTCCTCTAAATATAAATATGAATATGTCTACCAAATTTCATTAGTCTGCCTCAAGTGGTTTTGCTTAAATGTTTTACTGAAACTGTAATAAGGTTTTTGCACACAAAAAAAATCCAAGAGACCCAAGTGGGCCTGATATTGTTCACATGGCTGACATAATTTGACCATTTCAGCAGGCATGCTTATAAAGGATTGCAAGAACACTACTCTATGTAAGTTATCTCCCACCCATCATATTGTATGAATTTACCCATTTTAATACTGACACAAATGCTTCAATGATAAGGAGATAATTAACTCTGAAGCTCTTGCTTGTAATTAAACTCATCCAACCTATTTACAAGTTTTATCAAAATCTGATGATATTATAGTCTCTAGAGAGGTAACAACCAGCCAGTCAGATGCAAGATCCCCTAATCAATCTATACAACTCTCACTTCAGATTAACGTATTTACGAAGTTTCCTCAAAATCAGGTAAAAACTATTATCTCCTGAGTGAGAAGACACTCCGCAAGATCACATCATTATTATGCACAAATCTTGCTCATACTAAAAATCCTGGGACAAATTATTGATAAGACTATCTGCCAAGTTTGATCAAAATCATATCAGATATAGTCTCTTGCCAGAGCCAACCACATGCATGATAAAACTTGTTAATATTAATTAAACTCAAATGAGATCTTGTTGGTATAAGATTATATTCCAAGATTCATCAAAATTAGACCAAAAACATAACATCCAGAAGTAATACACTAGTAACTCAGCCAATCAGAAGCAAGATCACCTCATTAATATATGTGGATCTTGCTCATTATTAAAATGATTCAAGATCTTGTTGATATAAGCTTATATTCAAGATTTACCTGAAATCAGTCAGAAATGTGACATACAGTTTGCTAATGAGATCTGTCAATTAAATACAAGGTCACCCAATTATAAACACATGTATCTTCCTCTGTATCAAAGTGCTTTAAAATCTTGACAACACAACTAGACACAAGATCACCTCATTAATATGCATAGATCTTGCTCGATATCAAATTCATCTTCAATTTTTATACCATACACGATATTTACTTGTACTGAGTGAATAACTGATCTATTTCATAGCAAGAGTGAAAAACACTTCATTTTCAGAAGTGGCAAACCCACGACTGAAAATAACAAGAATTTTCACCCATGATACCAAATATATGCTATTGACTCAGAAAAAGTAAATATACTTTTTCTTTTATGATCAAATGTAATGGTGAGCAAAGTGTATAACTGAAGTAGCATTGGATACAGTTCTGACAATGCCATTATTATGGTTGGCAAGAATGACTCAGATCTGACCAGGATTCATTTTGGACAATCCTGGGGGAAATTTGAACAACAGGGCCATCCAGTTTCTAACGAGTGCAAAGATGAACACAAATGCATAACCATCAAACCCTCCACTGAACCACTGACAGCAGCAAAGACTGCATCTAATTATGACTAAATTCCAAACATCCAATGGATTGTAAAGACATAAATTTAGTGTACTTTTTTCATTTACTGTCTGTGTGGTTGTGACTACTGCTGCATATACAGTGTATGTGTATGTGTGTGGTTACGATATCTAACAATGTTAAGTCTACCAACTATTTTTCATTTTAGTGCATTAAATGTTTTAAAGAAAACATACAAGTTATTTTAAATTTCCAGTCATTTTCTAAACGCTTATCTGAAAAAAAAATCCAGCTTATTCTCAATTGGATGACATCAAGGTTTATTTTTTATGGGGGTGGGTGGGTGTGACACACACAAACACACATACAACACACTTTCTGAGTCTCAAAACTCCAACCAAAGTCGTTTGGAAATGCAGCAGGAATGATCATCAATATCTACTTATATCGCTCTCAGTTGAATCCGACTGAGATCTCAGCAAGTTTAAGCACACATTCCAAAATCTTCTCAGAAAAATGGCCTCCATAATCTTTACAAACTCAGCCAATCAGATGCAAGATACTTCATTAATATGCATGGATATTATGGGTATGACTTGCATGTATAACTGAACCCTCTGGAGATCATGATGATATAAGTCTTTTGATATGCACTTTCATACCCAATCTGATCATAATTTGTTGTTGTTGTGGGTTTTAACGCCATTTTTCAGCACAAGATAGGCTATACATGGCGGCCAGACAGAGGTGAGATGGCAGTGATCTGTAAAGGCAAGCGCTTTTGACCACTCAGCAACTCAGGGCCCCAATCATAATTTTGATCTGAAATGTCTTCAACCAGATGCAAAATCATCAAAATAATGTATGTGGATGTAGCTTATTAATGAATTCACCATAGATTTTAATGGCACAAATTCACATACCAAATCCAATCTGAATCCTGACCACAAGAGTTGTAACACGATCGGGCAATCTGATGTAAGATTACCTCATAATTATGCATAGATCTCACTCATCATCAAAATCATCGAAGAGCTTGATTATATACATGTACAGGACCATATTCCAAGTTTGATCTTAACTGGATTAGAAATACAGTTTCCAGAATGATAATAAACCCAGACAATCTGATGCAAGAAAACCTCATAAATATGCATGTATGTCTCTCGTTATTGAACTTGTCCACGATGGTGATGGTAATCAATGGATCAGAACTATGGACTCGTGAATAGTAACAAGATGAGCCAACTGATGTGTCTTTCTTGCAAGGTTGCATCTAAGATTTAATAAATTTAATAGTGCTATCTCTATTAACTCTGATTCAATCACTGGTGCTTTACAATTCTGAAAAAAATATCTGATAATTACAGTCATTCAAAATATTCTGATGTGACATGTCAAACACTGATGTCTGATTATAAAGTTAGGGATCAGTTTAGGATTATTAAAATTTGACTTAAGATATGATGTGTTCACATAAAAAGTGATAATAACTATCTAAATATGAAAGTGTATCAGGATGTTAGAAAGTAAATCAAACATGTACACAAGAAAGTTTGGTCTATGAGTATAATTGATGAAGGAAGCTGCTGTGGCTCAGGGCTTACCATGCAAAACTCACAACCAAAAGGTTGCTGGTTTGAATCCTACCACTGGATCAGCATGGTTCATCTACAGTGGTGTACACTTGGGCAAGACACCAACTGTTCATCTGCTGTGGTATGTACTTGGGTAAGACTCCAACTGCCTTGGTACTCAATAACCTATTTGCGTTGCTGTGCCATAAAGCACCAAAACCAAGCCAAAACTACTTGCAGAAAGATAGTGCAGAGACACTACAAAATCTTACATAACTTTCTTCCTCCTACTTTCTTCCTTCTATCTCTACATATATCTCTACCAGGCATCTAGAAGCAGCATGTGTATCAACAAGATTTTCAAAATGGACATTGTGGTGGCCATTTTGGAACATTGGTCAGCACCACTCTGAATTAAAACCTTCTGTACAACAGAAGTCTTTCAGTGAGTATCTCATACTGATGTGACCATTCATTCAGGTTATAAAATTTTCAAGATGGTTACTGTGGCAGCAATTTGGGATGTCTGATCAGCACCATTTTCATTAAGGACCAAAATCATAACGAGCTGTTTAGGTAGAAAACCTATGCTGATACTACCATCCGTTCTGAAGGAATTGTGACAACAACATTTTCAAGATGGCTGTTGTGGTGGCCATAAAGGATGTGCAAGCATTTTCATTCAGAAGCAACTATATATCATCAGAAGTCTTCTTGTGAAAACCCCATGGCATTATTATTTTACATTTTGAAAGAGTAGCAATAACAGTATTTTCAAGATGGCCAATGTGCATGTAACCATAATGAACATCAAATGCACACAATTTGCACTTAGGTCAAACTAGACATCATAAGGGGTCTTTAGTTAAAACTCCATGTTGATATGACTATCCACTGAGTAGAATAGCAACAAGATTTTCAAGATGGCTGCTGGTGTCAACCATACTAGATGCCAGATGGTACCACTATCAGTTAGGACCAACTAGACATCATAATAAGTCTTTTAGTAAAACATCATTTTGATATGACCATCCACTACAGGGAAGCAGCCGTAACTAGATAACAAGATTTTTAAGACAGACATTGTCCCATAACTTCTCCTGGTCAATGACCAACAGTATTAAAACTGGAATAAATTATAATGGATCTGAAAGTATACATCACTGATGGACTGCGGTGGCCTAATTGGTTAGAGTGTCCGCCTCAGATTCAAGAGGTCGCAGGTTCAAAACCTAGCCGAGTCATACCAAAGACTTATAAAAAATGGTACTAGAAGCTGCCTTGCTTGGCACTCAGCATTAAGAGGTTAGTGTTAGGACTGATCGGCCTGGTGTCAAGATAATGTGACTGGGTGGGACGTGGTGCCACATGTCTGGGGCATGATGCCTCAGTGCAAGGCATCATTAAAAACTGCCACACTGCAGACATTGTAGTGATATGACTGAAAAATTGTCAATACCACATTAAAAATCCAAATCTCTCTCTCTCTCACACACACACACACACACACACACACACCAATGATGGAATATGAGACAGGTTTTGTCTCAAATCATGTACAAATGGTTCATCCAGGGCAGGTTCATAGTGTACCCAATTTTTTTTTTATGAACAAGAACAGCCCAACTCTCACCTGTTGCTGCTAGATGCAATGATATTAGCATCATTAGTCCTGTCTAAGGTGATCATAGTCATACAATGTGACACATTAAACATTATAGGGGGAGAATCATTATTTTACTGTTATAACAATCAGTGCCATTTACCTCTGTTCCAACTGCACTAACACTAAAACTGACAGCAAAATTTTCAAGATTATCTTGCCCAGTTGGCAGGTTATATTCATACTGTCTCACATCTTGCAGTCGACTTGCTTTATTCGCAGTATACTTCGTCTTTTTCCTTACTGATGTAAATCCAATCACACTAAGTAATTGCATTTTTCAAACTCTGTTGATTGCCACTTCAGTCGATAGGTCAGAGATGGAGGCCACGGAATGCCAAAGTAGGTTGAAATAGTAATGTATTTTTTTTCAATGAAACAAACATGAACCAAATGTGATGAGACACATTTGTTTCATTAAAGAAACCCAACTGACTGTTTATCTGAATTCAGCATTTCCTGTTCATTGTCACTCTCCAAGGAAATGAAATGGCAGAAAATGACATCAGAGTAAGAATAAAACAATACCATATATACTCACTTACTAGTCAAGTCAAACTTAAAACGACAAAGGAATGATCTGCCCACTCATAAAGCAACTGCAGATCATGGTCTATGCTGTTTGTTCTACTGATTAATCCTAACAAACTGTGATGGCAGATCTGGGTCTTGCAGATTGCAGTGTAACTCATCTTATAAGCAAAGTATATACTGTAGACTTTAACCTGTGTAATATCCAATCAGAATTCAGCTTGTGACACACTGGAACAAACTACATAATTCACCATTCCACCACAGTAACAATGTACAGGAACAAAATGTGTAATTTCTACATTTCTTGGAAAACAAGCATTGATGATTCATACAAATCTGCACCAAATCCTTATTTTGCACATGATTATGCCTGTGCATGTTGAAACATTTGGCATGAAATTTTCCATTTTTGCAGGGTTTTCACAATCGCACATCCTGGATGCAACCATGTTTTCCTCAAATGAAAGCCATCCACCAACTGTGGTTATGGTTTGAACATAGGATGCAAGTTATTTTGTGGAACTATTTTCGTTTGTCACTCTGACCATGACATTTGACCTTAACCCCCAAATCAAAAGGTGCCTTCTTGTCTCAAATGCTAAACAGCTTTGTGGAAAACATTCTTTCCAGAGTAAATGTGACTTTGACTTTTGATTCCAAATCAATAGGCATCTTCCTATCTCAAATGCATGCCATTTACCAAGTTTGGTCAAAGTAGTTGATATACAAGCCAAGTGACTATTTGAATCACTTTTTCTTCTTTCAGTCTCTATGACATTCACCTTTCACTTTTTTGAGCCCCAAATCTAAAGGTTTCATTTTTGAGCTACAAATCAAAAGGTTTCATTTTTGAGCCCCAAATCTAAAGGTTTCATTTTTGGCCACAAAACAAACAACTTACAAATGAAACAGGGAACAGATGAGCGACTGTATGTACAGATGACACATATTCTGGTCAAAGGCAAGAAATTACAGAGCAACAGAACCAGTCCATGTGTGACGGTATATTAAATACTGCATATACAAGAATGAAGTTCAGAACAAACCTATGTACAAGTACACTGTTTGCAATAATATTCTTAAACCTTAAACCATTTTCATTTCACCACTGTCACTGCAGAGGTACTGCTGGATTAAAACTGACAGATCTCATTCATACAAATTTTTCTAAATGGGCATCAACACGGGTATTTTTCTCACAGATCATATTGCATTTCATTTCAAAAGTTTTCTTTTGAATAGATCATTCATGGGATGTAAGTCTGATTTTTTTATGTCTTGCCACATAATTAATGTGTGTGTGTAATTTGGATTTTTAACGTAGCTTTAACAATTTTCAAGTCATATTGCTACGATGTCTGCAATGTGGCAGTTTAAAGTGATATCCAGCACTGGGGCATCATGCTGCAGACAAGTAGCACGATGTCCCATTCAGTCACATTACCCTGACACCAGGCTGACCAGTCCTAACACTAACCTCTTAATGCTGAGTGCCTAGCAAGGCAGTTGTTAGTACCATTTTCATACATCTCTGGTATGACTGAAGTTTTAAAAATCTTAAACTGATCCCTAAATTGCCAAATTGCAGAAACAAGATATAACACCCGACAGTGTTCATGCAACCTCATTTAGTGGTCTGGTTTTGTTCCAGCAGATGTAACCACTTAGACAATAGGTAAAAATACAACATTTTGCATACAAACTGTAGTATAAAAATTGTACATTTTTCATCCATGGGCTTAAAGACGGCTAGTTCCACTTTTGAAAGTCAAGAACTGTGAATTATATAAGCATATGCTCAAATGTATGACAGACAGGTTTTAGGGCACAATTGTTATGAACAGCACTGCTGAGAAAATGTATTACAAAGCATTTTATAGAGCAATCCCTCAATACCTGTTTGCAAAAATTTGTGTGAATACTGGTGCTGTTAGGAAAATCATCTCAAACTTACACAACTGACAACTTATTCTTAAAATTACAAATCCAGGCCACATAGCTGATAAAATGGGCAAGAAAAGGCTTGTGCATATTTTATCCAGGTCCTTTTCCAATTGGGATTATCGATCTGTTGTTAGGTCACAGACAACTACCAGTAATTTAATTTCCATAATTCAAAATGTCAGCACTTGGCCATATTACTATACTTTTGTGGTAAGATTGGCACATCACCAGTTTGACCAAAATTCCCTACCACAACTACACGTACCCATCCTGGTGAGATCTCATCACTTACATTAATTAGCACCTGTGCAGTAACAGCGATAAAATAAAAATGGTTTTAGGACCAATCCTACTTATGCATTCAATTTATCTACATGTCTGATTCTCTTGAAAAGTTACTTGTTCTGAAATTTTAATCAGCCAATCAGCAACCTTCATTCTTTTAAATATGGTATTTAATATGAAGTACTACTACACACAAGCTGATTGCATAGCTGACCATCAATGTTGAGAAAAAGAAAAACAGGTTCAGTTTACGTCTTTGTTACTCTACTCTTTGTTGACACAACCAATACCCTTCATTTTAATAATTTCAAAGGGGATGCTCTATAAATATGAAATTCTGAGAGAGTGGTGGGTGAAAGGAAAAGTTGTTTACATTTGCAGTATGCACAATGGAGAATTTTGGTATAACTCTTATGTTACTTTCATGTACTGTGACTGAAATTTCTTTGGATATTATACTTGTGGAAACTGTACCTGATCTAAGCACACAGCTAACTAAAATGACTGCTCCCTTGTTCTAAAAAATATCAGCCTGCATTAGGTTAACACATTATCCTTAGCAGTTCTTAAAATAGTGGAATCAAATTTTGCCAGACTAGATAATACCAGCTTCTGAAAGTGCAAAGAATGAATTACTAAATATATTACATAAAAAAAAGTTATGTTTTTTTTTTTTTACAATTTACCTCTGAAGTACAGGGAATGAAAATGACCAAGCAGAGTTAGCATCTGAAGTAGGGCCAAGCTGAATACACTATAATCCATATTACACACATCAGTCAGACACCAAAAGTAAAGGGAATTAAAATCTCTTTAAACAATACCTAAGATATACAAATTCTTTTTTAAACAGCCACTATAACCAGTGAGGTAACTGGGGAAAATTCTTTTTCTTTAATAATCTAACCCTAAGCAAAATACAAAACTGCACAGGGCCATCAAAAGGTTCATCTGCACCACTTGTCCGATAAATGTGCCACATTTCAGAGATATCTTGAATGGTTCTGGAGCTTTGCTCCATGTCAGAAATATCTTGAATAGTTCTGGAGTTTTGCTCCATGACAGAGATCTTGAATGGTTCAGAAGTTTTGCTACAGAAACAAAGGTGTGGATAATGGATAGATTGATAGAAGATAGATGGAGAGACAAATGGATAAAAACATTAACAAGAGTCTACACACAAAGCTTATACCTACTTTTACTATTCTCCATAACCATTTTAAACATTATCATGTAGAAACAGTCATATTAAGTTGATCTCAACCCTTTTCTAACTAATTATTTTTTGCAATCTTTTATCTTTAAAATTAAATCTCAATTTTAAAATATGAAGAATTAAATGATACTATTTAACCAGTTGTGTGCCAACATATTGTGAAACCAACTGCTTTGTTGTAGGTTTAAACATGCTAACCCAAGCGAGGTATAAGTATAATTATTACTAATATACAAGTGACAAAAAGAATAATCTGCGCACAAAAAGAGCACTCTAGCCATAATTACAGAAAACTATATGAAAAATGTACATTTATTTTTGTTACTACCTGAATCTGCAGTTAAACTTTTTATCACAAATTTCAAGTGGATTAGTATGAGCATATAGACACAAACCAAACTGATAAATTATTTATGCATGATACTCACTATAACTAGTTTACAATTCCAACTTTCACTGAATGCTCTAAGTTCACAAATGATGAATGCTGTATTACATCACAATTGAATTCTTCTTTGTGTAAAGTGCTATTGATTTGTCCTTTTCCTGATACAGCATGTTTTAAAGTTTAATAAAATCTCTCTCCTCTAACATTTTTCAGTCATATAACATCCATGAGTCATATCAATAAAGCCCATTTTGCTTAATATCTGGCACCATCTTTTTTTTTCAATTTAACTTGACCACTATGTTTGTGTGTATAAACAATCAACTAGGAAACATGTTTTTTGTTTTTTTTTAAACGGGTACCCAGTTGCCCATTTTATTACCCAGGATATTATCAACATGTGGGTACCAGAATATCTGGGTACCCGCTGACAGCTTTAGTACCCACCTACTATTTCTGGGCATAAAGGACATAAAACAATAAAAAAGAAACCATTCTTTTCTATCATCTTAAAGTGAAGTGAATATGATGAGTTGGCAAAAACAAAGTCCTTGATGGGACTGACACTCTCTACTGTGTAAAATGAACCTCCAGGAAAACAGCCAAGTGTTAAAACTATCTTTGATATTCTTCAGCAAGATTTTCACACTAGCTACTGTGAACATACTGATATTGACACCATTTTCATGAAAGAAACTAGCCAGATATGCAGAAGAAGAATGTGCTACATGTAAATGCTAAATAAAGGTGCTGATATATGTATTGTGGTGAAATTGCAGGGTATAAAACTTGCAGAACATAAAACATTAGGACCTGAGTATGACATCGTCAGTAAATTTGCTCGAACAAAGTTACTATATTTACCCAGACCAAAAATGTTAAATAAAATTTCTTGTATCTCGTATCCCTCTCTCAGTTCATTTTGATTTTCCCAAGGGCAAATTTGAGCTTGCCTGAACTGAATTTGAGCTTGTCCCTGGAGTCAGGCAACTTGATTTGTAAATCCCTGATTAATGGCACCCTACTGAGATTGTAGTGATATTGACCCCTGAGGATGTGCTGTCTTTTCCATGATGATTAATCCTATTAACAGCCAATTAGCGCATGATCTTTACCTTATTCAAAACAAGGCAAGGATTCTGCTGCACGTGCCATTTGCAGTAATCAGATCTTCCATTGCAATGAAACCCACTGTAAAAGCAATTATAAGGAACTTTTTTTTTTTCTAATTTTCCCAATAGGGGTTATGGAGATAGCAAATTCAAAATGAGGCGATAGGGATAAAGTATGTAAATTTTATAAGTAAGGACAATTTTTTCCGAGTTATCAAATGTAAAATTAGCCCAATTTAATCAGAGGGGTAAATCAGAAGGTGCTGTACTTTTTGTTCATATGTCCTCAGGGTGCCAATCTAAAACTTGAGAAAATTGGCCAGACTAACCCAGGCTAACCTAGTGTATATACTCATGTTTAAGTCCAACTGCAAACTGCACAGACCCAGATCCGCTGTAGCATGTGTAGGAAAATCTGGATCTATGCTGTTTGTTAAGAGTAATTATGAGACTAAACAACACAGATCATAATCTACTGGCATATTATGTGACAGCAGATCAAGGTCCATCTTGTTTGCAGTTGGACTGGACTTAAAAGTGAGTATATATTGTATGTCAAGTAGTTTCTACATGACTGTACTAATAAGCAAATCAGAGAAAGATAGATGGACAGATGGTCATAATAAAGCAAACCTAGGCAATCACACTGCAAAAAAAATTATCTGAATCGGGGTCAATCTAATCATACACCGTGGTTACCAAATGGACTACTGTATGCAGTGAGCCTTCTCATTATATTTTGAAGTAGCAGCTCAAGATCAAAAGTACATGCTTGAGCTGGTGTAACAATTTAACAGAAAATGTTACTATCATGTAAACTGAAAAGTAGACTGCAATATAGGTTGCCAGTGGATAATGAGAAGGCTAGTATTCAGAACAGATATGACCAGTGTTATAACATCCCTGATTATTATATCTTCATTTTTTTTCTATTAACTGTACATTGTCAGAATTGTGCAGCATTTTTCCATGCTGAACTGCTTCATACTGCAAGACATGTTTCTAAAATTAGTATCTTCTGTCAGTAACTACTTTTGGTTGTAAACAAACACTGTACAGTCATGTAGCAGATGCTGATGCCTTTGATTTATTAGATTCCATTCCACACCAACTGGAAAAGTTGTTTCAAGGTGCATTCAATCACAATCTGATTCTAAATTTCAATTTTAAATAGACCAAAACAAGATTTATTTTTTAAACAAATGACAGAGCATGCTAAATGCTACGAAGTTCTAAGGTCACTGGGCGATGCTATGTGTGCATGAATATTGTTACTGTGTATTGCTGAACCTGTAGTTATGTATTTACTCTGGAATCCAGCATAAATTCAGTTACTTTGTTTCTTGTAGTGCGTTCTTTTTATCATTCAGCCTTAGGTAGTAAAGTAAAATGAGTATATAATAAAATGATTCCTACATTTAAATGGAAAATATAAACTTGTTTTTCCTGAGTAATATGGCACTCCTAAAACTGTGCAGTATTGCCCAAAAAACCTAGTTCATATTTTCTCATACAAATGCAGTATCCTATAAATTTTGCGCATGTTCATGAAGTCTTTTGAACAACATGAATGAGACAAAATCATTTGTCTTCTCTGTTTTCATTTTAAAATATTGGTTGTGTATATACAAACTTATTCTTAGGACAATGCATTTCATTAATTTGCAGCATTGCACCTTCTGTCATGAATTTGGTTTCTTAATATCATTACATACATGGTTACCACACTTTTTAAATACTAATTTCCAGGTCATTTCCTGGGTTTTTCATATAAATTGGCATGTAAACTCATTTCAATTTAAAGATGAAAATGACCTTTGTTGAACTGCATTATGTTGGTACAACGAAACAACAACATAATGGAGAAGTTGTTTTGTTTCCTTTCGAACTTCTAATTCTAAGGAAATCAGAATAATGAGTTGTAAATCAAGATTGCGATCTAAATGCATGCAATACAAATTAAACATGTCCTTTCACAGTATATAAAAAATAATAAATACAAAGTATTAGAATCAATAGGAAAATAGTTTATTTACACTGAAATTTTAAGTACTACAATCCTTATGTCTTTAAGCCGCTGTCAGACTAGATGAAACCACTGCATAGATGAAATTCTGACCTGGTATTCACCATTTGCATTGCTAGTCACGTGACTTAGCAAATCTCGACCTACAACACTGGAAGTCCAATAGTCACATAATATCAACAACAAAACCCTTTCTAATTTTGTTTACAAAAATTCAAATATATTAAATGAAACTCATATACTTTTTGCAAAAACCCAAAAGGACACATAATTCTCAACATATTTATTCCAAGAACAATGACAGAAACATGTCGCCGTGGCATCAATCTGAAGAGAGCCAGATTCATCAAGCCGACAGCACATGTCAAAACCAGGGTAGTTGTTCTCTGAATAAATATATAGAGAATTTTGTGTTCTTTTGGGGATTTTTAATTACAAACAGTATACGACTTTTCATTTAATATTTTTTATTTTTCTACAATATTTGAAATGGATTATTATTGACACCATGTGACTACAGGACCCATGATGTCATGCAAATGTGGGTTGCAAGATATGTGTACTTATGTGACTAGTGATGCAAAGCGCAAGTACCAGGACAAATTTCATCAACGCTGTAGTTTTATCTCATCGATCAGCAGATTAAAGACATAACGACTGTAACATTTGCAATTTCTGAGAAAAATAAATTTCCTATCAATTTCATGCAGGATGACTCAATGAAACATCATTTAATTTTGCTAGGCCAGCTTGCTGCCATTACATTGGCTTATTGTGATGCTAGACTGGTTTTCATACCTTCCATGTAAGAAAAGATACAGATATCAAACTGCTTGTAAAATAACCAGTCTACTTAACAAATCTAATCCACTAAGCATTTGGATTGACCATACATATATGTTAATGGCAAGCACCCAAATGATCTGCACCGCAACCTCCACATATACTGATCAGAACTCAATAAATTTAACTCACAATCAGTTATCACTCATTTACTTAACTGTTTCTGAGGTCAAGTGTTGATGGAAAATTCCTATGTTTTTCCTGACTTTCATTAATAACTGCAAAATTCAATGACTTTTCAGGGTGAGGAAACAATTTTCATTTCTCCCAACTTTTCCCCGATTTCACGATAGCATGTGAACCCTGTACATAGTCTCATCTACACCTGCAGATTGTGACGTACAAGATGGATGGGACCAAATAACACAAGAAGGAAAGTTACAATAACAAATACTGGCTACAAATGAAATCACTGATTTTTTCTCACCTGGCAGACTGAAGTTGTCATTGATACTAGCTGGAAACTCTGTATTTTCTGGCACAGTGGTGGCATAGTTCTCTAGCTGCGGCAGTTTATCAGGTATATCTGTATGACGAGGCACTAGTACTGGCGGAAGGACTGAAACATAAACTGTAATACTAAAGACTCTGTCAAATAAATCTTGTGCTGGAGCCCAGGAGCAACCAGAATGCTGGGCCTATCCTATCATAAGCCCAGGTACATGTAGTCCAGTGGACCGCTTCCTTAATCGTTAAGATTCACTGATCTACTACATTCCACAACAATCCCTGGCATCTGAAGCCAGCTGAAACAAAGCTTTAAACCAATAACCCTCATGTATATAAGAGTTACTTCCTATGACAAGGGAAATCAATCTGGCCAATGAGACTATGAGAGGACATCCAAAATGTTCACATCTCAACTTCAAAGAACAAGAGTACTGTAATTGCCACATAATGCTCTGTGTTTAAAATTCCTAAGTAGACAGATGTTCTTATGCGAAACCATTTGTATTCTTTGTCATAATGACCTTGATCTTTCACCTTTTTAGCTGCAAATATACTTCTCCCTGCCCCAAGTGCAACCCTCCCACAAAGTTTGGTAATTTTATATGCTGGAGAACTTAAGTAATTGTGTAGAAACCTTTTTATTTATTTTCTTTATTTTTCTTATTTCAGTTAGTGTCCTTGACCTCTTACCCTGATATAGATAGTTTCTTCTCGCCCTATGTGCAAGTTATCAACAAAGAGTGGTAACTGTAAATGGTGGATTGTACAGAAACCATCCTTCTTCATTCATTGACCTTGAACTTTGAGCCATTTATCAACATAATCAACACTGTTGTTTGTTACACCAAATGCAAGCCATAAACAAAGATTGGTAACTGTAAATGGTGGACTGCTCAAGTTATTGTGCAGGAACAAAATTGGTTAACAGAAGGACAGATGTATAAACAAAACATGATATGGGAGGCATATAAAATCTTGCAAATGAATTATTTAAATCACAGCAATGGGCACATGACATGTCATGTGTACTGAGGCTTCAATGATTATTTCAGACTACTTTCCTACGTAAATATAATGAGGAATATGACTAGGTCAGTTTCTTTCAGCTGCATCCAAATAATAGATCAGCAGATACTGTTTTGGTTAGCTACTTCTGCCAAAAAAGTCAATGTGGAACAAAATGGATCAATCACACTGGCAATCACAAAGATGATCTGGGCACTACTATATGTTATCATGATTTATTCTAGATTCTGATGAAATATGCATAGAGAAAAATTTTGCAAAAGAGAATAATTATTAACATCAGCTAACAGCAAGGAAAAATTGTATTCTGAGACTGTGTCATATTTTAAATGGATTGTCTCGATTCGGCTCCATAGGATTCAATGCCCTTTAACAGTGTAAGATAGGCTATACATGGTGGCCAATACACATGGTGCTGGAAGAAACAGGGATGACACTCAGCAAATCCACCACACTTTCTCACATACCCACACTAGTCAAACTGAGACTGGAACTCGGCCAGACAGAAATGAGATGTGCATGTTATCTATAAGGGCAAGTGCCTTATACAACTCAGCCACCCAAGACGCCTCTCATTCTCCGGGCTACCTGACTCACATTGGGCTATTAGATTTTTTCTGCCAGCCCATCTAGCCAGCCACCAAGTGATTTTAATATTTACCGGACCCTGTCCAGATCCAACAAATGACACACTCGGGTCAATAAATAACATGTTTTGCTAAGATACCATTACACATTAATTCAGTATAATGTAAATTAATCTACTGTGAATTTGTTTATTTTCATTGGCAGCATTTTTATTTTGCAGTTGTATGAAAAATCACATTCACCAGAACTCAAATTCATGATCTGTGGTTGGGGACATATTATTTCCACAGAGGGATTTTTATTTGCTGAGTCGTTAAACTTGGGGTTTGAAGTGACCACAAATTTCACAAAATTTGGTACTCCATGAAAAACAATAAATTCACACTATGTTCACGAGTTCATGGTTGTGGAAAAAATATTGTATATCCTCCTGTATAAGTCAGATTAAACTGCAAACTGCAGAGACCCAGATCTGCCATAATGTGCAGCAGATCTAAATCTACACAGTCTGTTACAGGTAAATAATAGTGCAACATACACCTTGATCTGCCAATGCATTATGTGATGGCAGATTATGGTCTATGCTATTTGCTGCTGAACCCAATTTACAAACAAATATATTTGTGTCACCTGTGACAATCTTACAGTGACCTTGGTAACTGTGAAAATAAAACATGTTACCTTGACTTTCAGCTCTGACCACATTAGCATTGTTTCATTTCCCTCTGTTAAACTTTTGTGTCACATATGTAGCTAACTAAACAATAAGAACTCAGTAAGTAGGTACTGAAAGCAACACAATGTAAATTTTCATGGTCACACAGTCCACTCAATGAAAGGCTTAGAGGTTGATGCCAACCATGAATCTGGTAAAGGTCTATACCAGTGGTGGACAACTTCTCTAGTCGGCGGGCCGGATATGGGAAAATGAAGTTCTTGGTGGGCCGGATTACTAAATCAATACCTTAATCGCTTTTATCCACCTATGGCTATGCAAGGAATGAATCGTATTTAATGCGCGACACTCGCTGTCAACTTTACGTTTCTTGGCAAAATTCATGATAAAAATTCAATTGTAAATTCTAAATTTAATCGAAAACAACCAAAGAATAACTAACAGTCACTGTTACTGCGACGCAGTAAGAAAGTAGTAGGAGATTGCGGCCGGATGTGACCGCGGGCCAGTCAAAATCCCGTCGCGGGCCGGGTCAGGCCCGCGGGCCGTATGTTGCCCATCCCTGGTCTATACAATTAGTTATTATTGATACATGTCATTCATCTACACCCTCTATACCATAAGTACATTGCACTATTTGTGCCAATCTGATTAAAATCTACATCCAGTGACCTATGTGAAGACCTGACAGCGATCGCTTAGGGTCCATGTTCTGGTGACCTATGAAATTATTCAGTGGAAAGTGGCCTTTGCAGACAGGTGACCTCTGAAGGCAGGTTCAGCTCTCAAACTTGGTTTGTGACAAATGCATCTACCATTCACCAAAGTGCATTAGCACTATTATTAGTATTAGTATCATTATTAGCATTTTGCATGTATCATTATTATCAGTAGTACATGTAGTATGATATCAAGATACATGTAACTGGTAAAGCTCTTTGGCAAAAATAAAAATAACAAAATCATAAAATAAAGTGTTCCACACAAGATTACTTTAGCCTCACTCTGATCCCTCATGTACAATACATCATCACTGATTCTCCTATCACTGTCACATGCGTCAAAGAGTTGATCATTTTTTAGCAGTTCTTTTAATTCGCATCCAAACCTTTACATATGATTGGGAAATACAGGACAGACTTTTCATTTAGGCCAGCTGGTGTAATTAGGCAAGAAAACAGGGGTTCACGTTTGAAACAATTAATGGATTAACCAGTTGCTCAAACTCACACTGATCAAAAGACAGTCGCCTTTTAAGAGTGACCTTTCATAATTAGAAAATGAAAAGAAGTTTCCTACAGCTATTGATTCATATAATATACCTTTATATATACCAAGCCTTGCTCACAAAACAAAATAAGTTTAATCTGCATACTGGAAGTGGTCAATGTTGATATGGCCCAATGACCATTAAAAGCAGGGTGAAACCATTGCTTGGTTAAGAAACAAATGGTTACTCACCACGGAAGGCAGGGTAAAACCACTGCTGGGTTAAGAAAACATGGCCACTGACCACAGAACACAGGTGACTGCTGATTTCATGACATTTATATAGGAAATTTACCAGGGGAAATTAGAATGGACGCTGTGACCAGGTGACTGCTGAACTCGGGTGACCCTTAGGATAAGTTTGACTGTATTTATATTGTGCTTCAAAGAATGTGTTTCTGGAATGTGGTTGAATAGTGCCTCATCTATGCAATGTGTGAGTTGACGTCACAGTGTGGCAAATGGCAATATTTCTGTAAAGAAGCAAAAACCTAAATTACCTAAACATATTTTATGTGGCTGGTCCAATAAAAAGAAATATGAAACTTGTTCATTTACATGATCTGAGCTTTAATTAAAAATGCTGACTAGCTTGTAAAGCAATCAGTGAATTACCATAATTTTGTAACACTCATGTTGGGTATTACATTGGTTTATTTAGACCTTTATCAGACCCTTGTATTGCTGTCATTTAGCCATGTGACAGGTCAGGTTGAATAAGACAAGGCCAAACACAGAAAGACTTCTGCAGTATCTAGGCCCAATGCATGTACATGTGCAACATTGTGACTGGACTGAGCTGATGAGGGATATTTTGTACTTTTGTTCCTTAACAACTTCTTTACCATGATTACCAAATGGACATGGGCGCTGTATGGTTGGTATGTCACCTGATTCAATCAGTGGCCTAACTCTTATATATTTACCAACTTGAAACTTTTTGAAACCAAGAACAGAAGAAACAAAATCATTTGGTAAACTTCATAAATACTCTTTCTCTCTTCCCAGCTGTCAGTCTGTCCCTCTCTAACACACTTACAATTGCAATGTAAATACCTGGGGCTTCCACCCTTGTGTAGTGGCATGGTTTATGCTCTCTGTCTCTCTCTCACAAACATGCAGGCAATTCAATTACCTGGGGCTTCAACCCTTGTATAGTGGTACGGATTTACACAGACCTCGTCCCGTTTTAAATGAAAGGCATATTCACATGTGTCAATGGCACGGAGTTCCTGGTGATTCTGGAGGTCTGGCCAACGCCAAAGTCGACAATAAATAACGTGAGGCAGCCCTTTTCTATGTGACACTTGCAGACGGCCATCTAGTGACCTGAAAATGAACATGTAGCAGTGTAAACAAGTGCAACAATTGTAAAAGTTGCAGAAGATATGAAATACTTGAAACAGCAACTCTTGGGTCATCTTCTCAAAAACAATTCTCATAGAAAGGAGGTGGGGGGGTAGGTGGGTGCAATAACAGGTTGATATGTGTATGTAAGTGTTTGGTCAAAAAAATTCTTCACGGGTCAATTCCCCAGAATTAAGATTTTCATGACAATGAACGTCTGTATTCAAAATATAAGATGCAGGAGAAGTGACAGAATTTTGTAAATGCCCAGCATGGCTTTCAAACAAAAAAGAACGATCAGAAAATATGCACATGCACAGTAACAACAAAAACAATCATAATAGCCTGTTTATTGACATGGCTACTGAAACAGCTGGTCCATGGTTTTATGATATGTTGATCTTGCCAATTTTGTCTTGACATTACAGAAAATGCTATATTTTATACATGTATATACATTTTGGGAGATTAAAAAAAAACTGTACAGCCACTATGTTAAAAATATTATAAACCAAAATTAGTTATGTAAGTTTGTTCTTATTTTCAGAAGTTGCATGCATATATATATAGAGAGAGAGAGAGAGAGACAGAGACAGAGAGACAGAGAGAGAGTACATTTAGCAGCAGTACATGTAATTGCATTAATGTATTCTTGGTATTAAAAAACAAGCATTTTTTTAAATGACATCCTTAATATAAAACAAGATACATTTATCTGTTTACTCATATAACTTAATATAAATCTTGGCTACATTATAATAATTCTGTTTGTTACTTAGAGTTATATGTATAATTGGAAAAAAAGGTGCCCTATGATCATACAGCACTATTAAGCAAAAAGAAATGTGATTCCAGTCGGCCAACCATCCCATTTCTCATTGCTGAGCCTAGCACTCTCCCCCAACTCCCGTTAATAAAAAAAGAAACCACCTGCCTACCATAATTTTAAAACCAGTGCAATAGGAAACACACATTTTTTGGGGCCTAATTTCAATTCAAATTCAAGTTCACTGTTTTAAAAGACAGGAATCTTTGCAGCATATTTACCAAGCAAACATAAATCAACAAACCAAAATACTAAACCAACGATAAAATTCCCAAATCGGGCATTGACATTTTCTGATAAGGCACAAGAGACTCTTATTCTGACTTGACAATTCTTTCAGCTAAAAACCCATACACTGGTACTAGTATCATCCTGTGCATATGATGTTCATAGCATAAGGTGTGAAATGGCCTTATTGCTTCTGTGAACAGTATGATGTAACCTCTACCAGGGACAAGTACTGGTACATTGGATCTAATGTCCCAGTAGTTCCAGGTAACAGCCAAGTATGAAGTAGCAAGCATTGTTTTAACAGGAAATTTTCTGACCCTACAACTTAAATGATTCTGTTCCAAAGTCATATCAACTTTCCCATGTACATCTTTTTGATAAAAAGCTGACATTTGCATTACAGACTTTTAAGAAAATAAAGAAATCAAAACCTGAATAAAATACCAAATGCAAAACTATTCTGGATTTCATTTTCCAAGGTAAGATGATCAAGAGTTGGGCATCGTAATGGTCTGTTCAATTAACTACAACCGCCTCTGAGAGAATGTCCAACAACAGCTCCCAAATTTTTCAGAGACCTGGTTAATTGACATGTGAAGGCTTTGTCGACTTTGATGTGACCTCCATCACGGTCCTGCTAGTACCTCAGCATATTGTGATTAAACACACTTAAAAATAATCTCAAACTTCAGCATGATTAGGATGACTTCTGACAATATGACATATTAGCTACCTTTCGATGGGGATATTCTGTAGTAAACTTGGGGCTGCAAATGGAAATTGTGGCATTTCAGACTCAAATTCACCTCATTAATTTGTGTGGTTTCTCACTCATTATCACTAATGTGTGATATTGACTTTATTTGCCTCTTTCTTTCCAATTTGACCAAAGTCTGATAAAAAAAAAAAAAAAATATGGCATCCTTCAGCATAGTATAGCAAGCTCAGCCATTCGATTCAACAATGGGGCCTCAGTCCAAAGTAGACAGGTCTTTTTTTAAACTTAAAAAATCAGGCACACACCCACCCTGAATTAAATTGACAGTACCGAAGCTCACTTGTCCCCTATAGCCTTGCAAGCTAAAATAAAGGCATCGAATTCTGGATGTAGCCCTAGGGTACATTTCGGAGTTGATAAGAAAGTGTGGGGTTGAAAAAAAGAAAGTGTGGATATTTACTGCAGCCTGACACCACCACCACCACCCCACCCCCGGGAAATACCCTAGAACAATAAGGCTTAATGGGAACTAGAAGTATTTGGGTATTAAGAAGAAAACAATTATGCCTCTGCTTGGAAAAAAAATAGCCCCGTCTGTTCTGATGCCAGGGGAAGAAAAAAATCAATAACGGTTTTTGCTGGCTGGTTGTCCTCAATTGCTATACATAAAAGCCCAGCAGTTAACTTGTGTATACCTACACTGCAGAATATTATGTCCCAGGCATCTGCACTGCTAGAAATAGGCACAAAAAAGTCAAGGTGCTGCTCAGCTCTGACCCAGACAATGGCAGACTGACTGACCTAAATTCTTCTCTCTCCTACTGTGGCAATGGCTATATACATCATTGCCAGTAGTTTTCCTGGCTCAAAGCATAAACAGGGTAGTTAATATTTTCTCAGCAGAAACCACTGTTAGCATGTGGCAGGCGTCGAGTTCAAGAGATACACCTCTAATTAGATTGTTTTCTTTTTTGGTGGGTCTACGGCCCTTTTTCAGCACTTGATGCATGGCAGTCAGTACATTGGTAGTGGAAGAACAACCCACCCATGACAAAATAATTATAATCTTTCTCACATACCCACAATGGCTTGAACCAATGCAGTCAGTGATAAGTAAATATGTCAATGTCAGTAAATATGGGCACCTTAGACCACTTGCCCCCCCCCCCCATTGGAAAGTAATTATATGTGTATTTTAAAATACAGGACAAAGATATAAACAGAAGCAGATTACTGGGGGGGGGGGGGGGAGGGGGTATGCACCCGTTAACTCTAAAATTGTGAAACCAAAACCTTCCAAGCGTAAATTTTCTTTACAGTTAGATAGTTAAAATTATGCCCTGGAAATGCTCAAAATGTAGAAGCTTCCAGCAGCTTAATCCTCAGAGCCAAAACCTGCACTGCTGTTCCCCAGACCCCTCATACTACTAAGCAAAATTGATAAATCTGCATGTAAACTAATGTTAAAAAATAACCTTATAATTGGGAGAGCAAAACCACACCTTGTCACAGCTTATCACTACCAAGGACAGTTATGTGACCTACTGACAAATGTCATTACTTAAATATGTCCAATCTGGATAAAATGATTGTCACAGTGTACTCCTTGTTGGAGACAGTCCAATGAATGAAAACTGACACCTCAGATAATTTCACTATATTACATGTACAAATTCATCCTGTTATAACAGTAATTTGCCATGAACATTTTCAATATATTCTCAAACAGCACTGTTTATTATATTTGTAAATCTTTACACGAAATGTTTCATTTCACAGCAGAGATGCTGCTCTGCAAAAGAATCATAGTTGATAAGTCAATTGAAAAAGCTGCTGCAACTCAACATGTGAAAGAATATCAATCTGATTCTGGAATTGTTGTACAATGGGCTGCTGCATCTTCACTAGCCACGGTTCCCATGTGATTACCCTATCTACACCTTGGCAAATCAAGCAGATATGTCTTTGCTTCTGGTCTGTGAATTTCATTGCATGGCGTGGCATGCAACCACATCCAATCAAAATTAAGTTATTCAAATCTGAACACTGTTCCTACATGACTGAGACAAGGGGAGCGCACAACTTGAATGGACTGATAAATAAGAAATTTTTTCACTGCTGGTCTATGTTTGCACAAATACCTTTACTCAAATACACATGTTATGGCTTTCCTTTGGTACGCAGTCATACTTTCGATGTTAAACTTGCCAAATATCCTTTTTAGGTCAATTGCCTTAACAATTTTTTCGGCCGATGTACAATGCAACATGCTATTGGTTAGTTGGCATTACATACTAAGGAAGGCAACTCATGTACTCCAATAGATGTCGCTAGGACAAAGCACCAATATATCTGTTTGATCCACCATAGTGTAGATAGGGTTATCATATCGGAACCTTGGCTAGCAAAGATGAAGCTGCTGGTGCTGGTATGTTTTACAAACTTCTATATAAGACTCAAGGGAATGGCAGTGAAATTGCTGGCTTTTGCATACTATGGGAAAAATGAAGCATGAATAAACATGATTACTTGCTATCACAAATTCTCATGCCTTTCACATATATATTGCCTAACCCCAACTCTTTAAATATGGAGTCAAACACCACCATCAAAGTTAGAGAATTTTGTCTGCTGCCTACTATCGCAAGGTCATACGAGTTAACAACAATGAAATCTGATGCCGAGTTTAAAACAGAGCTGTAAGCTATTGGGAAGACATGAAAATCAACCAAGTTTGATTGCCCCATCAAAAAAGGCATTAGAAGAAATGTGCAGAAATGGTGAAGAAAAATCAGCTGGTCAGTAACCTTGAAGATAAAACCCAGATTGTGATACATGATGTACAAGATACCATCAAACTGAGAAGCCTACATACAAGTTTATCATTCATTCATGCACCTGAAACAGCTCTGTGTGTGTGTGTGTGTGTGTGTGTGTGATATTTAATGCAGCTTTAACAATTTTAGTTATATTGCTACAATGTCTGCAGTGTGGCAGTTTAGAGTGATATCTAGCACCTGGGCATCATGCCACAGAAATGTAGCATTATGTTCCACACAGTGTCATTGTCCTGACACCAGGTTGACCAGACCTAACACTAACCTCTTACTGCTGAGCACCAAGCAAGGTAGCTTCCAGCACCATTTTTGTAACTTGGCCGGGGTTCGAACCCATGACCTCCTGCATCCAAGGTGGACGTTCTAACCATTTAGCCACCCGCCTGAAACAGCTTTAATGAAAACCAATGACATCATACAATAATCTTAAACAGCTCTTAAGTAAGAAAGCAGAAAAAGCAGAATGGCAAATGTGACTGAAACTAAAGATATTGATATGTGACCTTGACCATGACAGGATGCCCAATGTGGTATGCAACACACTATTTAGTGATGATATAGTTATACCATGTTTCAAACTTCATCTCAAATGACTCTAAAGTTGTAGGGAGAAAGGGAGAGTAAAAGAAACTCAAATTATTGAGCTGTGACCTTGCCGTTGAAGACAGCACAACCATTGGGGTACATGTATGTGACACATTATATTTTGTGAAGTTGTACAAGTATACAAGGTTTCATCCCTTAATCTCAAACAATGAAAATGGAAATGAAAGTGTAACCATAACTAGTTAGTAATTTCATAAATCAGTTATTTGCTCCCCGTTTGAAACAGCATTTTCTTGAAATCAAATGGGCAGTTTGTGAACCAAACAAACTCAAAACTTATCTTACGGGACTGAGTCTTCATCATTAGATAATAATCAAACCTTTTAGAATGCATCAAACAGCTTGATGACTGAGACTAGTTTTTTGAATTAAACAATTTACTTTCATTTCAAATGTGCATGAACCTGAATTGCTGGCATAGTTTATAATGATCAAATACACTTACAACATGGACTGTGCTTATGACTAATGCATACTTTCCAGTAAAGCATTAGAATAGAAAAATGAAAATGAATTATTTTATTAAGAGAAAAATAGCATGGGGTGACCACTCATTGAAATACATACATTAATAAAAATTCTGCTTGTAACGGCTGGGCTCTATGTTAAAAACATTAGCCCTTTCCAAACATATGAAGTCTAGTCAGAAAAATCTGGAAATGCCTTTTTTAATTGAAATTCTGCAGATCTGACATCAAGCTGACCAATAAAAAAAAAATTAATTTGGAACATATACTAAGGCATGTTTTACCTGCACTCAAAATATGTTGAATGGTCAACCTACTGGCACCGAAATTGCTGGACTGTCCTAATTATTATGTGAATTAACTGTAGGTGTTATCACCAGGCAAAAACAAAAACAGCCAATTCATTCTATTAGTCATGGCCAAGCAGTTCACTAAACAAAGCAAGTCACGAGCTTGTCAAAGGTAATGATAAATGAAAAACAATCTTTCAGCTTGTGAAAATTGATAGAATAGCTCATGAATCACTTTAAAACTTCAAAATCAATGATCATCAATGTTACATCGAGCCTAAATATGCTTGCATGTTTCCTTCATATAAACCGCTGGGGGGAGCAAACAAAGGGAGGCAATGCAGTCATGCACATATTCCTATTCTTACCAAGGTGGATTAACTTGTGTGATGTAAAAAGTTTAAATATGTATGTGGGTTATTACCTTTATAAACTAAACTGGGTGTACATTTATTTTTGACAAAGTGGTCAACATATCTAACACACAAATTTCTTCTAGTCTGCTTATTTCAATAGAATATTTCCCTCTGGCAACCTCATTTGGAGGCAGTTGGTTCAATATTCATACCTATAATCAGAGTACAAATAATGGTATTCTGCAAATAAATTCCCGAACCAGTCTAACTTTTTGGGTTACATAACATTTTTAGGGCAATGATCACTATATATCAAGTTTTAGTGTCCAGGTCACTTCAAGCAATTTTTAAACGCAATTTTAGATTATCTTTCAAATGTTAACAGGTAAGATAATACAAACGTCTACATTATTTTGGTGATAATTGTAGTGCCAAAGATAAGAATTCTTATCCATATTTATAATGATTTTTAGGTTTTTTATTCATTATATGCTAATGATAATTGTATTTTGGATTTGACCTTGTCCAAAATCATGTTCATTTTGGTTTTGCAAACAACATATTTATCTCAATCTCAGTCCAGAACATTGGAAATTCCCCATGAAATGCCAGGTCTACCTGTTGTTTACCACATTTTATATTATAATTTTAGCAACAGACCTTCTAATTATAATCAAGATTTTTATCTTGTAAACATTTGGAACCTTTCTGAATGAAATGTTCCATTAGGTAATAATCTTTTTTAGAAAATGCTAACTGCAACCGGAGCTGAAGTAGAGGACTATATATCTTATTTATCTAGAAGTTATTCATTTCTGCTGTAAGACCTAAGCAGAATCCATTATATTATTATTGTGTCCAGTTTTTCATTTGTGCTGGAATTTATTTATTAAAAATTATTTAATTCAAGTTATTCTTCTCCAGACATATAAAGTGTTCATCTTAAATAATCTTCTTACAAATAGATGTGGATTTATAGTGAACTTCAAAAAGGATATATTCTTGGATATTATTATTGTGACTCAACAAAGGGCTGTTGGCACATCCTTACGACAAAGGCCATCACAGGCACATCAACACTTCCAGCACTGGATTTATTTTGGAATACCTCTAAAGTTTATTCAGAACTTTAACCAAAAGGACTTGCATTAGAAATTCTAGGTTTATTTGAGGTCTAATTCACAATACTGTAAGTTCTTTTTTTTTACCTTTTCACTTTGTATTCTTGGGAAATACATTATTTTTTGAATTTTACAAAACTTGTTGGTTTTATACTCTTTTCTGTTACGTTGTTTAAAACCACAGAGTTGTAACATAATATTGATATTATAACTAGGTCACATTCAGAGACAGGTTTCAAGAGAACTCATCACCAACGAAAGTACATACACAACATGAACAATCATAGTGTTGTAGAAAAAAACTCACAACAAATGCAACTAGATATTTTTATTCATAAACGAACACTGAAACATTATATAAATGTTCATTATTGGCAAGCAATGGAACAATGTCTCTTGTTTGTTTTTTTTCAGTTATAAGTAGAATTAGCTAAAAAAAAACGATTCTATTTACTAAAATTTACTCTTTATTGTCGTGGCCAAGTTGTCTACAGATCACTGACATCTCACCTCTGTCCAAGTGGGTTCGAGTCTCAATCTTGGCCAACATGCCTATGTGAGAAAGCTTGCCAGTAGCTTCCCATAGGTCAGTGACTCTTCCTAGGTTCTTCTTCCACCATATATACTGGCCATATGAGCAACTTAGATTGAAATGATTCTGTGTTACATTTAAGAACAATACAGAATCAGTCCAACTATACCACTCTGATGTTAATCGTTTCATTCTGGGATTATTGTAATTATTAAGTTATATCCCTTAAAACTGCACAACTGGTTTAGGAAGACCAAAGGCCAATAGAGCTATATATAGAAAGTGCCTTACTAATAGAAACACAAGGTATACTTCGTATTAAAAAAAAATGAGACAGTATGCCACAGACCTGGAACAAATTTCAATTCAATCAAACCAAAACATATTTTATTTATTTGCATATGATACACAGATATGCTGCTTATGAGGAGTTCTAATAATGAATACCTGAGAGTATCTAATAGATAATTATCCATAAACAAGATCACTAACCTGGTTGATATCTGCCAAATAGTCCAAATACAAATACATGTTACCCAATCTGAGTTGGTAGATGCTTATCATAGTCATTTCTTCAATGCTGTTAAATACAAGTGTTATGAAAACAGTTGACTCAGGATTTCTATATTTCTGATGGTATCTTCACCAATAACTGTAGGCACATCAGCATCATATTTTGTCCAATATTGAAAGGACTTTATGCCAGTTTGATTTTTTCCAAGTTAGTATCTTGAATGTTTCTTTTTTATCTGTGTGGTTTTTGATTTTTGGATCTTACATAAATATTTTTCGATATTCAAATAATGGGGACTATATTTAATGGCAGATTTTTCCATATTCAAATAATGGGGACTATATTTAATGGCAGATTTTTCCATATTCAAATAATGGGGACTATATTTAATAGCAGATTTTTCCATATTCAAATAATGGGGACTATATTTAATGGCAGATTTTTCCTTATTCAAATAATGGGGGCTATATTTAATGGCAGATTGGCATAACCTGTTCAAACTGAAAAAGCCTTTTATGACAGGATGATTTATATCAAATCTGATTATAGTACAAGTTACATGGGTCATGTATGCGCATTTACACATTTTAAATTAAATATAAATTGTTATTTTAAAATTTACCACTATTTATCTTTAGCCAAAGTCTATTCAATCCTGATTATTAAATGCTCTGCACCTTAACTGTCACCAAGAAATTTCCAGTCAAAAATTATCTATTGCTATGGACTTTTACAATGGTGGCCATGTACTAAATTTGGGTCAAAATAAGAGCGCATCGAGTGGAATCATCACAATCAAGGGTAGTACGAATTTATCAATATGTGTAACTTTCATTGTGACATCAGAGCACATGGCATTCAATCCGGATTGTACTGAATCACACATTTAAGTTCATTTAGTCCAAAAAGGTCTATGTACTTTAACACTGATTTTGCCATATGCACCTCTCTGGGCATCTAAATAATGACATTTCAAAGGAACATAATGTATATGAATCCAAATGAAGTGAATATTTGTTATTTAAAGGTATGTATAATCAATATCTGATGGAGGATTATCATCTGTACAAAAAAAATTGAAAATCAAAATTTGTTATGCATCCATGACAAACATAGGGCTATACCATAACCTTACTTTGCTGTAACGGCAAAAAGTCAAGCTGATGTCCAAAAAAACTTGAGCACTTATAAAATTTTTAAGTATGGAAATTTCTGACTCATCAACAAACAAAGGTAAACAAATTCACACATGACAATGATACAGCCCAACTTGCCTGGACAACTAAAATGAGGCCCAAATGGACCAAAGTTCGCTCACCTGACAAACATCTGCAAAAGATCCAAGTGCAAGAGCACTTGACCAAGAAATCATGGTCAGTAGGATCTTTTCTGTAGAACATTACTGTTAACTGCACATATTATTAAAACAATGTTTCAAGGTTGCTCTAATTTATATAGCTTCATCCAAATTTGATTGCACATTATCATCACTTACAGAAGGTAACTATTCTCCTTTGATGCTTTCTCTACAATGTAATTTACACTATATACATTTAACACTTACTAAAATAAAATGGAAAACTTCTTTCTTAATTGACATGTAGTCACTGCATTTCCTTGTAATAGCAATGAGAGAATTTGGCTGTTCCCTGGACAAGAAGTCTGACAATGTAAAAGCACTATGATTTTAAGTTGTCCTAGCAGCTTCTTCAGAACATACTGCACAGCTAGATGCATCTAACTGAACATGTCTTGCAGATACTGTAGTGCAGTTTCAATCTGAAGCCTTGTATACTAAAACATTTTCACTAGTAATCAGTTCACTCAACAATTATTGTCTGGCTTGAGTTTTTAAACAAGACTTCAGAAATGTTCTTTACTGTAATTTTACAATTCTGTCAAGGTCTTGTCTGGAACAGTTTTCCCATACATAAAGACAATCTTGCTGAGGCTGAATATCATTATTCTGATAATAGGAGGTAATATTTCTTAATTTTGGTAAGCGGTACTATCTTACAGTAGACAAAAGCAGCTTGCTTACATAATCCACAATTTTGGTATTGTTAAGATTTTAATCTAGAATTGCTTCTGGTTCAGGTCGACCAATATCTGAGCTGGAGTTATGAAGTGCACTTGGCTTAATTCAAATTTTAGAAGTATTTTTTTTCATGCCATATACCTCTCCCTTGATAACTCACAAGCGTTGTGGTCTATAAACAATGACCACAGCATAAGCAAGGACACAAGATCATTGGGGAGACTCAAATTTATCGCCATAACAGCTGCAGGGTGGAGTGAATGGTGGTGCTAGCAATCTTCATTGATGCAAAGAGCTATAATTGCCTTGTTCTAGAAATCTGTATAATGTTAAAATTATCTGGTATTTGATCTTAAGAAGTCAATTTAAACTAATAAATTCACAAATCTTTAAATATAAATCTAGTGGCTTGCAGAATGCATGTATTGATGCAAAAGTTTGAGTTGCCTCTTGGAATCAAACTGTGTATACCATATATACTCACATATGATACGAGTCCAACATCAAACTGTACAGACCCAGATCTGCTGTCACATAATGCACTTGCAGATCTGGGTCTGTGCAGTTTGTAAGAGGTAATCTGTAGAGGAAACAGCATAGACCCTGATCTCCATGCACATTATGTGATAGCACATCAGGATCCTTGTTGTTTACAGTTTGACTTATTTTATAAGCAAGTAAATATGGTACATATCAAGCAACTACAAGTGAACTCAAGTTTTAAAGATAGAATTACAATTATAAACAACAGGATCCAAACCCACCCAAACACAAGGATCCAAACCCACCCAAACAGTCAAATGTTACCATATGCTACATCAGTATAGCTCCATGTTGTCTGGACCAATAACCAAAATTGGCACATGCAATTGGAGTGTGTACATGTGAATAAAAAGAGATACAAATGACATTTATCTAACATACATGTGAAGTTGTTCTGAATACATCACTGCAAATTTTGAAGAATAAGCCAGAGATTACCAGCTGTCAACAGTGTGTAATTTTAAGAAAAAACCAAGGCTGACCTACACCCAGGTGTTGCTCTGAAGTCTGCATCTTTCATGTACTGTAATCAGCTGGCAAAATTGATCTGGTAATTAGCATGTGTGATAGTGTTGAAGTTCCAACAGATAATTAGTTTCTCATCACCATAACATTTGATAAGACTCTTTCCACATTTTACACTAGTTGGCAGATCACATTTATGATGCTTACATTTAAAATGAATTGAAAGATAAACTGAAAACACAAATTTCACTGGACAATAGCGATGGGGTTGTAATGCAAATCTAGGAACTGATTATAGAAAGCTCACGATCAATAATATTCTTATGACTTTTTCTGCTGGCAGTTATCAAGCGTTGCAAATGAACATTTTTGTTATGTAAACATGCCAATTTTTAAGTGGAGAAAACATAAACTTGCAAAACCCCTTTTTTCAACTGGCAGGAAGTTATTGATTATATTGTGATCAAGGTAGTTTGGTATGAAAAGTACTACTTTCTTTTTTTGCCAGTTTTTGACCATACTTTAATGAAATAATATTTAGCCGGGGGGGGAGTAATTTAATTATGCAATAGTTTGTACCCATTGCTATTGCACAGCTTACTCTTTTCCGTGTTGAAAAATCCTGCCTATTCAATGTGAATACATCCTCCCGAAGGGTAAAGAATGGTCAATAAGACCATGTACACTCGTGCACCTCACACAAGCATGACAGTAAGTATTGCATAATTAAAATTAGTTTACCCTCCCCCACTACATTTAAACAGCAGCAATAACTTACCCATCACTACTGCAGAGCTAAAGTTTTCAGTAAGGTGGGTAAGCTGATGTGTTAAACTGATGAAAACCAGAGAAAAATGGAAACTACTCACCATTAAGGGAGAGTTCCGTTTTACAGAATGATGGTATCACTCTGTGCTGCAACTATGGGTTCCAGAGAGAAAATGCATGTGCTTCATTGTGCTAAGTTTGAATGAGAAGCTACTTCAAACCTCATGGGCTTTCAGTTTCATAAAAGAGATTTTTATGTAGGTAAGGGACTGATAAGCTCTTTTGATTGTGGGCACAATCTACCATGAGACAGTGAGGCTGAACATCAACGGAGCCCTTAAAATGAAGGAAAAGATGTTTCCTACACTTTCTTTCCCCCTCTAAGGCATTTAGTTAGAAATGCAGTACCCCAGCTTTACATGAAAGCCTATCTTGATTATCTCCTGAACACATCTGACTACAACTGAAAATCTCTATAGTTATGGAGCTCTCCTGTTTTGCATGATGCAGCTGGCAACCCAGCTGGCAACCCAGTACAAAAACTTGTTCTGGCAGATAGATCGTTCAAAATGAGCTAAGTATATAGGTAGAGGATGTGTGGGCTGTTGTGTAGAAGGGAGCTCCTGTGTTGCAACAGAAGATCCCTCATGTGAGGAAGAGACCTGGGATGATATATCAACAGGTCTAGGAGATCACTGAACCACAATCATAGGGAGACACTGTTGGGTTATAATGATACCAGCAGTGAAAGTTGTGACTTTTTTTTACACAACATGAGGTAGCACTCAGAAAGGTGGGAAGGTGTACGTAAACAGAAAATCCTAATGGAAGCTAAATGCGTCCACTGTCAATGCTTTCTGCTCCGGGACTGGAGAGACATAAAAGGGAAGTCTGTTGTTGAGCCTGGCTACAAACAAGTCCTCCAGAAGCTTTCCCCATAGTAAGAAAATGGATTATGTTATGGAGAAATGAGGAGTTCATTCCATGCAGACTGCTTGCCTGCTCTAAACAGTTTGTCAGCTAAAACGTTCTTCTTCTCTGGATAATGACAAACCCAGAGGGTAATGTTCTTCAATATGGCCCTGTGGAGGAGGTTCCAGGCTTCCATGCAAAAAGATGGGTCATGTTTGCCTAACTGACATCAGTGATATACTACAATGGACATGTTGTCAGAGGAGACCATGGAACATCAACCCCATACTTCTTCTATACAACTGTGCTATGCTAGAAATACAGTTGTTGATGTGGAGAGATGAATTTTCACGAGTCCAATGACTTGAAGAACTGTGCATGCAATCTAGCTCTAATGAGCGCCCCATCTGGAATATGATGCATCAGCAAACAGATTGGAGTGGTTGGGTGCATTCATGGGGACCCGTCTGGAAACTATCCCAATTTATCCACCAGTGTGATTCAAATGGTGATGAAATATCTGGTCCTATAGGAACCAGACCTGATAGAGAAATCTGTGTAGTTTCCACCTTGTGAGAAGAAAAAACTGTAAAGGGTGCACATGAAGACATCCTGTGGGAACCATATCTGCAGCTGTGTTCAAGTTGTGATATTTTCTTGATCATCGAGGAATGCAGAAGAAGCAGGAGATCTAGCTGTGGTAGAGTCCCAGAGACTTTTTCCAAAAAGGAAAGGATCTTGTTTTTGGACTATGCACCAGCACCAGTCTGCAGGTAGCAGGCAGTAAACTTCAATTACCTCCTTATCAAAGATCTCTACCTGTCAGATCTCTACTTCATCCAACTGAGAGGAGCTACTGGGCCTGATCTGAAGCATCAACTGACCTGTTCCTGTGTTGAACTCATTCAAACCAATGAGGATAGATAAAACATCATCTAGAACACTCAGAGCAGGAGATGGGCTGGACATCACCATGTCCTAAGGAAGAAGTGACACAGGAGCCCTCTGCGCCATTTCCCATACTTGTTCATCATGGTGTACAGGGGCTATTTGTGTATAGAATTTCCAGGATGAAGATGCGACCACTCATCTTTCCTAAATGATGCTATGCCTCAGACTTCCTGGTGGATGTCACCTGGGGAGGAGGTGAAGGTGGAACATGAGCTGTGGCATTACCTCAACCCTGGGTCCAGTAGCCCAAGGGGACATAAGGGACCAATTACCCTGAGGTGGAGGACTCCATATCCCATACAGATTCACTGGTATGATAGGAAAAGGGGGTATACCAATCTGAAACCTTCCCTAGTCTGCACCTGCTGTGCAGACTTCCAATCCTGTACAGGTATGATTGTAGACTGGGGAGAGGGGGATAACTGTACAATCCCTATCCCCATATCATGAGGCCTCCGAGTTTAATGGCAATAACTGGTACATGACAGGTACAGTGTTACCAGTCTTCAGGTCAACATACATTAACTGGTCACTTTGATTAATTGACCAGTGATCAGTCACAAGTCAGGCAACATAGATGTGTCAGAGCGAAGTTCATCTTCACAACTTGTCATAGTGCAGTGTTGTTCCACCTATTTGGGAAATCCTGGAAAGCTACCCTGAGATGAGTGGTGCATTTCCATCCTTACGGTAGGCAGTGTGTGTGTGTGTGTGTGTGATTTGGATTTTTAACATAGTTTAAACAATTGTTCAGTCATATTGCTACAATTTCTGCAGCGTGTAGTTTATAGTGAAGTCTAGCATTGGGGCATCATGCCGCAGACATGCAGCATGCTGTCCCATCCAGTCACATTATCCTGACACCAGAATGACAAGTCCCAACACTAACATCTTAATGCTGAGCGCCTAGTGAGGCAGCTGTTAGTACCATTTATAAGTCTTTGGTATGACTGCCAAAGCTTGCGGTAGGTAGCAACATGCTACCATATGTCAGATCCTAGTTTGTCGACATCACCAGAGACGCTGTCAGGATTTTATCCAAGTGAGGAGTTGCACCATGTCACCAAATTAATGGGGAAGCAGAAAATAGTAGGACACGGAAGGAAACAGCCATAGTTCAATATTTACCTAATACTTCAAAATCCCTCTCTCACTTCTTCTTCCTGTTCCACTCTATTAAAAATCTTTAAAATATGTCACCTCTAGCTGTATGTATATGCATTAATCTGACGGCTGTTTCTTAACTTAATCTGTTCCTCATCTATGTATGAATAATGTTCTGTGCTGAGAACCATTTTTCAGTATACCTTCTGAACGGGCATATACATAGCTAGCATAGCCCACCTGAACAATATGGGAAAATGTTCTTTATAGTCATGTTCAAGTTTTCACAGCTCAAACATGTTAGGTATTGTGTTACTGTAAGGGTGCAAATTTCTGTCGATCTACGAAGAGCACATTAATTTGGGCAGGTGATCGATTAATTAGATTTATGGGGACCGGTGCGTGTTAAATCACCATAATGCAAGGAATGTTAATGGCTGTGTCATGTGAGAGAAGTGATTCTTAATTAAGCATTCGTTTATTTAACAGTCAGACAGACTGGAAGGTAAAGGTTAACTTCGATCTTGTATCGGAATTGTCAGATTTTAAATTTTCCAGAATCAGTTATTTGGGAATCTCAAGGTCATGCAGACTACAGTTTTGGCGCCTAGTTATAAAAGGCGGCAGATATATTTAATCCAGATTGGTTACGCTAAATAAGGGGCTTGGTTCCCACACGAAAATTCTTGAGTTCAATGTCCCATTGCAAAATTTTAGTCGGTCTAGTTTTTCTGCAAGAGAAAACATATGTAGGAGAGTCCGAGTCTGAATTTAGAAGAAATTCACTTGTAAAATAATTATCCAAGGGATCAGATGTCTGGAAAGTTGATGGACACAATTCTGGGGTAGAAGCAAGCAAAGCTTGAAAGCACAAGGTATGTGCGCCAGTCTCATGTAAGTCACTGATATCAATATAACGATTTGTTTGATTTATTTGCATATATCTGCATTTGTTTAAATTTTGTAGATCAATTTTCTTGATATGAATACAACTGTGTGAGTTCATCTATACGAATCCGTACAATGATATTCTTTATATAAGTCTGACGAATTGTTTGAATGTGTCATCTTGCTTGTTATAGAAAAATAGGTATTCTAAGAATTTCATGTCTTACCTTAGTTGATATGAGTTACGAGAATCCGTGTGAATTCACTGACCTCAGATGATTTCATGTATGATAAAGACTTGAGTGCGTATTGACTGAAATTAACGTTGTTAAACCATGAAGTGAGATTTCATATATGCTAGAGACCTGAATGTGTGTATTCGCAAGAAATAACGTAGTTAAGCCATGTAACGAATTTCATTCAGTCATTCATTTGTGTAATTGAGACGAGAACAGAACTGTTACATTTCGTGGGATGATAATGTGAGTCAGGCTGAAATAGCCATTAGGAAGTACATTAATCTTATGAAACTACCGTATTTCATGTATTTTTTCGTACCCTTTAATTTTTCGTACACAATCCAGTTATCAAAATAATAATTATTTAAATGTATCATAATTTTTCGTACATATCATTTTGTATTATTTGAAAAATTCATTAAATTATCAGACATAAAATTTCCACTAAGAAGATTTACGTTTGCAAAAAAGATCGAAAATACCGTATTCCCATTTAGTTTTTACAAAAATTAATGATTAATTGTTGGTGAGAAAATATAATGATTGAGGCATAAGCATGGGCGCCTGCAGCATAGGTCAAGGGGGGTCACGTGACCCCCCCTGGATATCATACTGCAATATATATATTTAATCATGCAAATGAAGCTGAAAATATATCACAAGATTCTGTTCAAAACGCTTAGTAAATATTAGCTTTAGTTTCAGACTGCCTACTATACTAACTCTCCCGGCCGTGACTGACTGACCCCCCCCCTCCCATTTTTGTAAAAGATCCTGCGGGCACCCATGTGCATAAACTCTTATTGTCATTACAATATCTACTGGTGTTTATTAACAAATGAACAAAGGACTTCACAGACCATACCTTTAAATATTATCGTTAATTACTTCTCCTTATTAAGTCCGTCACCGTAACAAAACACCACATGCATTTTAAAATGAGTTTGGAAGCCCTTTGATGTTGTCTTATCCAACAAAAATTACTTCTCAGTACATGCTAAAGTGAAGACCACAAACCACTGGTCAACTAGTCTTATTGTTTCATTAGTCATACAAACATAAAATATAAAAACCTTGTCATTTTCTATCGTAAATTTGAAAGTCACGGACTCTGTTAAATCGATTCGTATATATACATATACTATCTTTTAAGTGCTTGTTCTGTTTTGACTTGGATATAATTAACATTTTATTGCAAATCTATTCTATGATATACCCCACTATTATCTTTATTGGCGAGTTCGAATAACAAGTAATGCGTATGATCGCTTGTCCTTATAACATCTGCTATATGGACAACGGTTTCAATAGCACATTGACAGACTTTCATTTCCCTAAAGAGAGCCTCATTTCCCTACTGGTAGCCTCGCTGATTTTACCTCTTCAGTCGATTCTTGCCCTGAATCTGGTTTCAACTGGAATAACCAAAGCCCTAAGACTGTTTAATTACCGTGTAAATAACTGCAGAGCCATGTGGTTGTTGTAACAATGTACATCATAATTAAAACAAGAACGAACTGTTGATTTAGCGGTGTTTATTCCTAATGGAATATAGTAGGGTCATAATACATGAGGATTATCCCACTCGTCAGGTAACTGAAAACAGTCTTTTTTTCTCTTTGCAAAAGCTACAAATCACAACTACACTGAATAAATACAGTTTTGTACACTGAAAAATTTTTGTTTGATTGATCTCTCTGGCGCGCGTGCACACACACACACACGCACGCGTGCGCACTCACACGCATTAACTTCAACGTTGATTTCAAGTTCTTTATTTTTTATTGCAGTTTGATAATGAGATTATTGTTGCGGTAAAAATACAACTTGCACTTAATTTCTTGACGATGTGGGGTCGTATCGTTGCGTACAATTTACCAATAAATAATACCCATAACTTATACATGTTCAGACCATCTTGATTTTGCTTATATTACACAACATAAGAGCTACATATGTTCTAAATGCAGACGAGCTTGCACACTGAGACATAATCCTCTCTCTCTCTCTCTCTATCTCATAACAACAGTACTTTTGATTTATTGTAATTAAATTCTTGAATTGAGAGCAGAATGAGACAGAAAATATACGTTTACTTTGTACGTTTGTACTGTTAGGTTGTCGAGTAGCGTGTGTACCGTAGAACTTGTTTTGGTACAATCCCTTTATTTTTCATACACGGTCAGTACCACCAAATGATAATTATTTATTTTACATATAATTTTTCGTACACTGAAATTAGTAATTATTTTTTCGTGTACGAAAATTTACATTAAATACAGTAGGTTTGTTTATGGCCTGCCATGTTTAGCTTGACCAGATAGCCTTTGGTATCTGTTTGAATTCCGATAGAACGATATCTGACATAACAAAGGGGAGTAATGATCTATTCCCAGTAGGATATCTGACAGAAGATTTAGGTTACTTCTCTGTTTATTTTGAAAGGTGAAATAGCTCCACGGAATGCATCCACATACGTAACTATCCAAGTATCTACGTATCTACATACTTACGTATCCACCTACCCACACAAAGTTCAAGGGCCGAAAGAGGCGAGACAATAGAGAGTTTGAAGAAGGGAAAAGTGGAAAGGACCAAGAAGAACAGTCACAGTGAAGTTGGAATGAACCAAAAATAAGCAGGTTATGAAGTTGTACAAGGTAATGACTTCGATTGTTCACTCAATTCTATGATGAACCAATCCTATCATTTAAAACAGATCAGCTATTTATATAAGTATATTTGTGTTTGAAATTCAGTGAATGATTTATTTCAAAAAGAAGTGTATCTTCCTAATGTAATGTATTATCACAGTTGTTTATGTAATTGATTAAATTATTATTTATTTTCATGTACGGGGGCTCGTGTCATTCTGTTTTATATATCTGCTCAGATCTCTATCTATTCCACCTATAAGTTTCACATTTTATATTGATATTTACTCGATCCGGGCAATAACACCGAAGGTGATCACCCTCTAGATCAGGATAACCCAATAAAGCGGACACCTTGTAAGAAGGTACAATCCGTCAATCAATTCCACCAATGAAACAACCCACCCCAACAAAGTGGGGGCTACGTAGCAAAGTGAGGGCATTACATTTACCAAAATGAGTTCTTTCGCTAACATAAGTTCTGCCAAAATGACATTTTCTTGTATCAGTGCTTTACTGACTACTATATCAGATTTCTGTTCCATAATGCTATATATATGTTTTGAAGTCCATAAATGCCATAGTCTTCTCTTTCTGACTGAGGTATTTTGATCAAATACATATCTTTACTTCTTTTCATTTTTAGATTCTTATTTATTCAATTTATCTTAACCCTTACAGAGCTATATAATTTTTTAGCACAACATCCTTCACAGCTAAATTCTTTGAAAAAAGAAATGAAACTTGCTACTTGTAAATTGTCTGCATGGTATTCTGCCTTTTCTACATATCCAAATATTGCTGATAGGAGTGGGGGGTGACAAACATACTGTCTGTTTTTGTCCATCAAGCATTTGCATTAACACAATTTCTGGGTTCAAAAACACTCACTGGTATCTCTTTTAACACTTTCCAAGCTCCAATAATCTTATATACTATTTTTTAACTTTAACAAAAATTGTCACCATTACTATCATTTGCCAGTACCAAAATGAAATCGTCATTAGCGATTGAGGTATTTAGACCGCCCGTATTTTACAAAAAGCTTTTGTAAAACTTCCTTGATGCAACGTTCAAAATATGACAATGTTTGTTCCAGGGCAAAATGTTCCAATCAAATTCAGTTTAACAACCATTTATGTAAAACCAATGAATCCAGTTGCCTATCTGAAAAGAGACAAGTTACGAAAAGCACAACAGTAACTTTACCAGCGTGACTTATGTTGTGACAACCACTTTAAGGGTAAATGGTTAAATAATAATAGTATACTGCACAGAGTACATTTTCATCTATGTGACATTAAAACTAATTTCCAGTTCTCATGCCTCGCCACTCTCAAAGTGCATAATTTTACAAATTTTGTGTAATTTATGCAATTGAACACCCTGGAAGCATCTCTACATCGCTTGTAAAGCTGTGGTGCTGCTCCACCCATTCAGAGAGTGCAACACTCTACCCCAGAAGTGATGGGTATAGTGCAGTCCTTCCCTCTCAGGAAAGTGTGACACACTACCCTTAGAAAAGCAGTGCACTTCTGTTTCTCGTGGCTACTGTGAATGAGGGGGTGTTTGACTTCTCCCTTTCCACTCTACAAATGTTCATTCTCTTCTATAGGAAAGGCCTTAGCAGTATCGGAAGAGACTGATCCCATTGGCTCCTGAGACCCTAGAGTGTTCTTCCGAGCAGAAGAAGTAGTCCCTTTTTTTTTCTTTTTTTTTTACAGTGCATTCCTTCTTGTAAGAGAACAACCTGAAAATTCAGATGATGAAGAAGGCTGAGGTCTCCTCTGCCCCTTATACATACATCTGGAATCAGCCAAATCAAATTCATTAGTCCATTTCGTGAAAAAGGTACAATGATTCATCCATATGTACTTTGAACATGTGATGCTGTCTGGGTGAGTGTCTTCTTGCGGCCATTTTCTCAAAGACTGTCCTGACATTGTTCTTTGAAATTAATGTTATCTGACAAAGAACAACAATAACAACATTAAAATATTATATTTACATGCATGACTCAACAGTTTGGATCTACTGTGTCTGGTTTATACAACTAGCGTATTTGCACAAGATGGACAATTATTCTCTAAATTAAAAGTTATTTAACGAGAATAATAATAACAATATTGTATTATTTTCACACAAGAAAACTTCCCTGTTTGTATTTACTGTGTACTATATACACAAGTATTTGCATTAAAAGTAAACAATGATTCAATTTTAGGATTCCTGTCTTCTCACTCGCCTATTTCTTTTAATAAGGAAGATGTTCAGTTGAAAACCTCTATTGCTACCTAGAAGCAATGCAGACATGCACAATAACAAAACAACATGTCATGCATTGTTTATTAAAATACAACAGTGAAATACAACAAAAAAAAAAAAATCGATGTTTAATCAATTATTTAATTAAGGGAATTATGAATTCCTATTAATTATGGTAAGGGCCTATACTGCATTACACACAAGACTTATCCATGAACCATTCTGGACCATTTTGGAAAAATGAACAGAGGCCTACCCTAACCACCAAAGGGTAGGAACAATGTGGTAACCCAAAAAGACATTTCCAAAACTAAATACTGGAAAAGGGCATGGGTTACTGGCATATAAACAGAAAAGGAGATGTATGAATGTAACACTATATTAAATATTATTGAAGGAAGAACCAGATGTGGTTTAAACTCAAAACAGGCATCATGTCACATTATGAATGACACAACTATTAACTTGGCATCCTTGAAAAAGATGACTGTTTTCTATGCACGTGTGTGAGGTTCATGAGAACACCATGTCTTATTGACAATTCTCCCCTCTGGGGGAGGATATATTCACAACTGATGGATGGGATTTTTTTTACATGAAAAGAATTCACTGCTCAATAATGATGGTTAGGATACTGCTGCTTTTAAATTCTGAAATTACTAGTTTCTGTCCAAATTAATTGTAATTTCAATGATCATTCTGAACCCACAAGATATACAGCTTGACTGCTAATGGATGAACTGGTCTAAAGTAATGGCTTCTTGATATCCACATTGTATAATTTCAATTCATTCCATTCCATCTGAGTCTTGTCCATGTCACAACCACCATTGTCTGAAGTACTATAAAATGTCTGTGAAATGTCATTCAGCTAATTAATTATGCACTAAAGCAATGCTTCAGCATCATTTTTAATTAGACATGTTGCTTAAAATAGTGGGGTTTTTATTCTGGAATTTTTTCAAGTATCATTCAAAAAGCTACCAGAACATGAATATTCAGAACTTTATAGTTTATTTTGCTCTTCAACAGCCTTTCAGTCACCTAGGCCTGATAATTTTTGCTTTTCACCACTCTGTGGAAGAAAATATGCAATTTTTTTCCATCATTTTTCATTTCATCTGCATTGCATATTAGTATCTAAGGAAGATAATAAATAATAATCAATTATGTCACGCTAATATTGGAGAAATATGTCCACATTTGTACATACAATTATAAAGTACAACCAAAATATCTAGTTTTCCCTTTTCCTTTTCCCATAGTACACCAAGTATTATCAGTAAGTACAACAAGCATGGCCACAGTATCAGGCTATATGCTAAACAGCCTATGTCATAGTAAAGTAGTCATGTGAAAACACACTTCATTTTACAATTTGAAATTTGCATGGTTGGGGGTGATGACAGCAAGGATGGGGGAGGGTGGAAGTCATGAAAAGATGTAAGAGCTTCATACTTCACATCTCAAAATGCTTTTTCCACAAGGGGATTGGGGCACATTAGCGACTGGGGGCTTTAATTGAGTCATATTTTCCAAGCATTCAAGTGCTACATTCAAACAATGAGCAATTTCATATTCTGCGTTCTCCATCCTCTACCACCACTCCCTGACCCCACTACCATAAATTGCACCATTTGCCATTCAGTAATTATCAACAAAAAAAAAATATTAATGTTTCTGGCATGATAAGAATTATTTCCAAGCCTGCCATGATAGCGAAAGATAAAACACTTGTCGAGCAATGTTACAACAAAATTACTACTGATAATATTGGCTCTATCACATGCAAAACATGTTCAATAAAGTGACAGACCGTACAGCGAAAGAATTTTCTTCAGTTATCTGGAACTCCAGAATTCATGATTGAACATTTAAACAACCAGCAGTCCATGGGAAGTATTTATGGATGAAGAACTAAATGATTTCCAGCCATATGACAGACTACAGACATAAATATTACATTAAGGATTGATGGTTTAATTTTACTGCATAAAAAAAAACCTTTTATAAATCACAAGCTTTCATTCCCATCATTTCAAAGCATATTTTGAGTATAATTTGATGAAAATTTTCAGAATTAGTAATCTGGTAAAAGGCTAAATGTTAAAAGCAAAAAATAATTTACTTCTGATATGGTTCCGATTTGCTGAATGTGAAGAAAATCGTGATAAAAAGTGATAAATGAAACCTTGATAATATTGCTCATTTTCTCACCCAAAACGGTTAATAATACCTGGACATTTTTAATCTACTTCATAAATTTATCAACTTTTCATAAGAACTCATATATTTTGTTAAATTTTCTTTCCTAACAACATCTTTAGTACACCATAAGCAACAATATTCAATGAAATTTCAATCAATGAAATTAATACCTACTGTAGGCAGCACTTTAATAATAAATTAAATAAACAAGTTTTGACAAGTGAAATTCTTGTTTTGGTTCTATCTTTTAGTTTGGTTTAAGTGAAATATTCATCATAAATGCAATGTACCTTCTTGTATTCGAACATGAAAAATGTCAATCTGCTGAAACTGCTAAGTATATCAGTGAGTGTTTCTGTAAGAACCTAATTAAATGCAGACCATGGTTTAATATCTGACTTGTGGAAGCATTTGTTGTATTGCTGCACTGATTAAAAGCAGACCTGCTTTGTATTATCATGTTAATTATATCTTCTGCATCAAATCAAATCAAGAGGGTGAAATAAAATAAGTTAAAAATCATAAAAATCAAACCAGTGTAACAGCTACCTGTTACAGTTGTGTGTCAGGTCAACTCATTTCAATTAATCAATCAAACATTGTTATAAATAAAATTGTTTAGGTAATATAATTAAACTACCTTAAATTAGTGTATTCATTCATAAATGTGATCGAAGAGTGCAAGGACATTCCAGAGTAATTTTGTTACGAATTTAATGATATCAACAGCCTGGTTTTTCTTTTTTAATAATTGTATTTGTCACAATTAATTTTAAATATTACAAATATAATTATATTTATGATCCTTAATCAGGTCTGACAAGTGTCATAAATGGTATCATGGTCACCAAATGGGATGCAGTGAAACACATTTAGGCCAAGTTCAACTTTTGGAAAACTTTCCACTTTAGGAAAAAGTTATATTTTAGTTATTTACTAACATAAGTTGATGTGTTAAGTACTGTATGTGCATTCCTTTTGTATGACTGTGAATCATCCTACAATTTTCCGAACACTTGTTTTCTGTTTGAATATTAAACAATTTCTTAATTCCACTAAATATTTTCTTCTTTGTTGACTAAATATGGCTCATGTTTACTGGCCCTCTCTGATAAATATCTTGCAGGGGTGTTGGCATTCCACTCACAATTTCCCTATCTATCATAGGAACAATGGAGACAGTAAACTATAGGCTTCAGTGTCAACACTTCATAGTTTTATCAACTAGCTCTCTAATGTCCACAAAATGCCTTCACAGGTTATCACTATAGTGTAAGCATTATCATCCCACTTTCATTAAAGCTTTCAAATTACAACTTATGCAACTATTATCATGCACATAGCAAATCCATCTACCAGGGTTCCTGCAACCTTTAATAAACGTAATTCCATGACTTTTCCAAGACCTTTTACCAATTTCAAGAGCACCTACTATGACCTACAATACACACCTAACAGTATATTTAACCAAAACCATTTTTCAGCTGGCTTTGGGCATACTTCATCCTATAAGATAGGTCATTCTCACTTGAGTGCCCTGAGTATGGGGATTCTGAATGGCAGTAAAATCCCCAGATGTAGTCTGACTGTGAAGTTTTCGGAGAACCTACTCTAATAAATCCATTATCGAAGTTAGGTTGGTTGGTAAATCTTCTTACACTGGTGAACAAAAATGTGACCAGATAATGAGAAATAACCAAATTCCATGATTTTCCAAAACTTTAAAAGATTTATGAAAATTTCAAAACTTTTCAAGGCCCTTGAAATGCTTTTCTGTAATTTACAAACTTTTCCAGGATTTAAATGGCTGCAGGAATCATGTCTACTATTAGGCAATTGGGGGGGAGGAGATACTGTGACTTTCCTTTGAGCTGGGATATAGTGTTGTTTTCAAATAATATAATGGATATAATGTTATTTTGCTATAAATCAGCACAATATATTTTTTCCAGCTACTGACAGACATAATTTCTTTCAACAAAAAAAATGTCAGACCCTGCCCCAGAACAATGAATTGTTGGCCCTTGATATAACCGTGGCAAGGTTCATACAGGTTTCTGTGAAAAAAATTCAAGGAAGAACCCAGATTCTCAAGGAGTAACACAGAATCAAGATATAAGCTAAAATGCATCTAAAATAGGCAAAGTAAAAAGAACAATATGAAATAACTGTACTAGAAAGTAAGCTGTATTTGCCAATAATGGTCAAATTTGGGCCAATGGGAGATGAGGCTACACATGTTGGCACAGTTGCAGTAACTAGCTTCCCCATAATGGACAAAAAAGTCTGTAACTGGAACAGAAGGCCAACTTGATTTTATTAATGCTGAATGTTTATTTCCACTTGCATGATTGGTCAATGCAGGCTCTCCCATTGCCAAATATTGATGTGCTTCAGAAAGCAATATGCTTTGTTAGTACTCTTGTCACTTTTCAAAGCCAATCTCTATATTCCATCCTTCCAAGCCATTTTTCATGAAAGCAACAAGAATGCCGTTTAAAGTGACGGCTCATAATCACTTTGTTTTACTCGTTGACCTAAAAAAAAAACACTGTGTAAGTGAACATGAGGTACACCATTCATGTACTAAAAAATGTACTTCCAGAATGCGTATGTTCCACATGATGTTGTACAAGGGAGACAACTCGCATGAAATTAGCAGATGACATGTTTACTTGCCGTCTGCTAAATACTTTGAACACTGATTATGTTTCAAAATATGAACAATAAAGCAAACAAAATGCATAAACATATGGTTCAGATATTTTATTTTGTTGCAATTGTCACAAATTTCAAGCATATTAAAGGACACCGTCAACATTTGGTCAAAACTCGAACATATTCAAGGACATGAACAGGGATTTCAAAACCCATGAACATTAAAGGATATGTACGAATCCTGTGTGATATACCGTGGTATGTATCACGGTATGTTCAGAAATAATGCAGTATACCATGGTACAAAATGTTTTGTGGTACCCAACACTGGTATTTAGCCATCATACAGCCCTGTTATGCCCTTCCCTGGTTTTCTTGCTGTCTAGTGGTGATGGCATCAATTCATATTTTTGGGGAAGTCCCTAAGTAACTTGCACCCTCACTTATAGTGAGGTTGATGTTTTGTACCACCCTGTGTGCTAGTTATTGAGGGAAAGGTCTACTTTGCAAGACTTCTTTGATTGGCATTTGTTTCTTGCAGTGTTGCCACAACTAAGCATTTTCTTTGATCAAAGTGCAATTCAACGAGAAATTATTTTTGTTGACCCTTCTGGAACAACAGCCTAAACAACAGTAGATGAATTCATGCTACCAATACATACATACTTCCTTCCCTGTTGAAGGCAAGTTAAACATTTTATGCAGTTATTATCAAAATATATACTATAAAGGTTGGTTAGTTGTTTGAGGGTTTAACACCATTTTTTAGCACATGAAAGGCTATACTTTAAAGCCAGTATATTTGGTCGAGGAAGAACCGGGAAAACCCCAGGAATAACCACCAGTCCACAGGAAGCTGAAATAGAAAGCATGGATAATGCTACTTTTGAGAGAAGGATATTGTGATCTATTAGATCAAATGTCTTTTTAATATTAAGTGATGTATACAATAACCATCTTATTTCTATTTGTCATCTCATCTAACTTGTCAGTAATTTATGGATTGCTGTTTGACAGAAATAAAGTTCCTAAAACCAGACTGCTCACAGTGTAAAAGATCATTGTTGTTCAGGTATGATTAAAGGTCTACTAGTGTGCTCAAACAACTTTCATTTATGTGATAAATTTAATCTTCTAGATGCGATTTTTAGAGGTATTATGTCAAATACCTCATCATTAATGAAAATAATGACCACAAAACATCGATTTTTTTTTATTGCACATGGAAGAACGCTCCTAGCCGATTTCACACTCAGCAATTTCTGTAAAACAAAGCAAAAGTGACGTGCTGTAGGGAACTGTGCATTTCTACTTTCATTGTTAGTTGCATTCAGTAGCTGTGACCATGCGTTATCCGACCAATGACAGGTGAGATACTCTGCAGTGACCATTTGAGAGATGATGATTTCGATACCGTCTATTAAAGAGTTACTTGGTATTACAACCATCAGACGACTCCTGCCAAATGCAGTATCAAGCATGTTTTCTCGCCAAATAACTGAGTCAGTGAACACCAGATCAACAAAATGCCAAGGGTTACAGCAGGGTTAACAACATGTAGACTGAAAGAAGCTTATACAGAAGCGAGAGCTAGCGAGAGTAAAATATTTATACAGCTTTATCTTGCTATATTAAGGGTTGTCAGCCCCTACCCCTCACCACAAATATACCTAGCAAAAGAACGATCAATGGAGAGGGCGATTTCAGTGGGTGGGTGTTTGCAAACTATAATAGCCCCACCCCTACCCCCCCCAAATGAATCCTGCTTTACCATGACGTGTGTGTGTGTGTGTGTGACCCCTGAATTTTGGTTTTGCCCACTCCCCCATTATTATTTCCCCCTCTCAAAAAAATTCATTTGTATGCCCATGCTT